>JAANDH010001114.1:61435-82677 GCA_011799765.1 Nymphaea thermarum
GGGGGGGGGGGGGGGGGGGGGGGGGGGGGGGGGGGGGGGGGGGGGGGGGGGGGGGGGGGGGGGGGGGGGGGGGGGGGGGGGGGGGGGGGGGGGGGGGGTGTCGAGCGCGGGGGGAGGGCTTCGAGCGGGTGGAATTCCACCCTCTCCAGTTATGCGTTAAACGGGGTGAATTTCACCCTGTTTGTCGCAACTTTTGTCGGGCGGGTGAAATTTTACTCGCTCGTACCGTTTTTTCAGAAAATTTTCGTTTCACCCGGTGCATCAAACGCACCCTTAGAGTAGATTAGTGGGACACTTATAAAATGTTTTTTTCACAAAATGACCTCTCAGGAATAGAAGTGATTTTGTTCCAAGGCATTGGTAAAACCTAAACTCAAATTAATCAAACAGTGGACAACAATGCCATGTTCATAATAAGTAGTTAAGTACACTTACCATAGCATGTTTCATATGATGTCCTCCAATTTAGCATTGTGGATAGCGCAGATAATGGGTTGAATTCGTGGGTTTTGAATCTTTTTACTGCTGCCAAGTCGTCCGCAGCACGCAACGCTTGAGCTCTTGTCGTTTTGAGATGGTTTTCTCTACATCTTTTTTCTCTTCTACGCTACCTCTCGCCTACCTTTTCTCTGTACTCCTTTCTTTTTCCTTTCCATCAAAAGAAATTATGATTCAAACGGAGGAAAACAAAAAGAACTGAAAATCCATTTTCATTATAGAACTAGTTTTACTTGCTTCACATACATGAAGAAAACCTATAATATAAATAATCTGTGTGATTATCAGTGTCTCTGAATTCCAAACTCATATCAACGGCTGGGGTCAGACTATAGCTTCCCCTACCCATATACATCAACCTAGGCATAGGATGCATGGAACCAAGACATACCTGCATCTGCCAACGTGCACGCATGAACTTGCGTAGCTATGATCAGGAAATCGAGGAAGAGGCTCGTGCTACTGGTGGTGTACTTCCCGTCCCTTCTATCAGCAGAGATTCCAACAGTTCAATTTTATTGCAAGTCCAGATTTGATTAGTTAATGAATCAGGTTAGCAAAGAAGAGAAATCAAATTAGTTCTCTCTCGAGGGAGAAAAAGAGAGTAATTGATGGATATCAGATCACTTGGGTAAAAGAGAAAGGCCAAACACTTTCAAGTTATTTTTGTAAAGCATTTGATTTTTATACTGTCACAATTTTGATTGTACAAGAGCTGTAAGTTTTTTATTATTCAAAAACATAGCTAAAGCAAAACAAATGACTAACTTAATACTTAATACATGTTCCTCATCAGATCAGATCAAATCCATAAGGTTAGATTACGGAAAGAAAAACACTTTAATAATTATTTTTCACAGGTCTAGCTTTTACTCTGTATCAGTGGTTTGGTATTTACCTCTCTCTCTCTCTCTCTATATATATATATATATATATATATATACACACCACTGCATCTTCTCGCTGGATCGAATCTCAAACCGAGCTCTGTCCGACCCGTTAGACCCGTGTCGTTGGTGGCGTCCAATCCGTACCGGTCAAACCGGCAACCTCCTGGCTTTTCCCACCCAAACTGATGGAGAGTGTGCCTCGGGGACAAGGGCTTTTTCCTGACGTTAAACATCTCGAAACAAAGTTTTTGGAAAAGAAAAATTTCGTTCTAGGGCTTCCCTTTTGCTGATAATCCGAAGTTGGGGCCTGCACTTTCAATTTTTCTGTCGCCGCCCACAATTTTTTCTTTTGTTCAGAAAATTGCTAAATAGACGCATCAGGCCAACATCACCGTCTGGGCAAACGGTGATGCCCTATGTAGAAACTCTATTATGAAAAGTTATTGGCCCATCTGCTCATGAACCATGCACTTAAAAAAAGAGCGACCCCAGCCAAGTGGCTGACTAGTATTTTTGCTATTTGGAAAAGTTTCTTTTTGTTTTCTTTTTGTTTCCATTTTGGTCCTTGAAAGAATGAGTTTTCTTTTGATCACAGAGGATACCTTGGTCATCTAGAGGTCGTTTGGTAGCAACGCTACTGAGTGAGTGTCTAATTAATCTGCCTCAAATATTTATCGACACCGCATCATGAATGCCGGTAAAAATGCACTTTTATCGGTGACCTCTTATCCACGCGTCGATGAATACCAAGTAACTCCATGGGATCCACAACACACTATTTGGCTCATTCTTTGGGCCTCCGCTATGCAAAAGGCATGCAGACACCACGTATCGAGCCTTGTATATGTAATTAATATATTTAACCTCAATAATTGACTTCAAATAATAGAGCAAATTAATTTGCAGATGCATTTGAGAATGTATACATTACTATAAAACAAGGGATGGATTTACTAGTTGATTTGTAACTAAGGCTGAGCATCAGGCCGGGCCGGGCCCACCTAATATCGGGCCTCGGGCTTCAACTTATGCCCGAGGCCCGGCCCGGCTCAATTATTAACGGGTCGGGTTGGGCTTTTTCAGGTTCAAGGAATTGAAGAACATGAGGAGGGAGACAAGTGAGCTTGGCACCGGCGACCCACAGAAACAGAGGCTTAAGTTGTAACGATTTTCGGATGACAGGGATGGAGAGATATAGGGGAATGGCCATGTTCTGGCAGACCTCGGGCAATATGCGTCGCTCGACTACCTCAACCTCTCACACAACATCCTTGAATAGGGGGCGGGGGACCATAACCGACTAAGTTGCTAACATTCAGATTTTTGAAGAAGAAAAAAAATCATGTCGGGCTTCTCGGGCCGCCGACGATCACAACGGCAAGCCCGAGCCCGACGCGTTAATCACCGGGCCGAGCCGAGCCCGTTAACCTCAACCCGAAAATCATTATTTCAAGACCCGGGCCCAGGCCCATAACGGGCCGGGTACCGGGTACTTGGCCCGGCCCGTTGCCCAGGCTTGCTTGTAACTCATGGATGTATTTGGAAAAGAGAAAACAAAAGTGCATTCATGCCCTCTCTTTAATTAATTGCCATGATCACATGCTAAATGATTCTTTAAGCATACTTTCTTGGCTAGCAGTGGGCTTAGATGACCTAAGACCACTGACTCGAGTTAAGATGTAGTAAGCTTAATCATGACTTAAACCTTCTAATTAAGGGTAAGGACAAGTGTCAATCATCGCGAAATCAAGTATGAACAAATTGCAGAAAACAGGACGGTGTTCACTTATTTATTGTTTCGTTCATTGTAGCTAGTGACAAAGTTCTTGTGACTTTTGATTGCAAGAGCATTTCTTTTTTGCTTTCAAGAAACATGGTGGTCATCTTTGATGCAATAAATTAATCAGAAGTTGCAGTTTTCTCTTTTCATCTGGGTAGGATCAACAGCTCTTGGTTGCCCAAGAGGCATTCGTATACCTAAAGGTGCTTTTGTCGGGTGGTGTTTCACTAGGCTTTAGTTGAAGCCCTAAGCGACAAAAAATAGAAAGTCACATCAGCAATTTGCTCTGCCTTGCTATGATTTGCTTACAAAATAAATTATGATCAATGAAAGATTACTTTATTCACAATATGGGCTAAAAGGTGAATGCTTTTCATTGGGAAGAAAGTGACAAGGGGAATGGAAATTTAAACAAGAACCTTTTGGACATGTCTTTATTAATTTGATTTTAAAGTGGCAGCAGATTTAAACCAAAGGAGAAAGAAGGGTCCACCTTAGCTATCAAATGAAGTGAATTTCATCATACAATTCCATGTTTGTTTTAGCTCTATGGAAGGGCGGAGGCAGGGAGGGGCTATGGCTTCCCTCATATTTTAAAAATATAAAAAAATTACATATAAACTTTTAAAATTTTAGTTTAATTTATATAAAAAATTAAAAAATTATAGTTCATCCTGATAAAATTTTTAAACTATAATTCAACCTCTGCAACAAAAACTTCCTAGTTCCACCTCTGGCTCTTTTGGAATGGTCTCAATGATAAATTGTGTTAACTAGACATCGATATCAAGAAATCTGTCTATTGATATTTATAATTATTACTGAAGATAGACATGTGATTTTATCTAGCCACAATCAAATTTATGAACAGTTAACGTTTATTCTTTCTTTCATTTGGTTATAGATTCTAACAGCACGCCTTCTTTAAATTAAGGAGCGATAGAAAAGAAATAATCAACTTGCAAGCATGAAAATATCAATATTGAGCAATATTTATAAAATTGGTTGGTAGTGCAAGCCAAAATATTAATTTAACAACGAAATATCATTAATCTCTAATATGAGCCAAAAGAAAAAAAGACTAAGAACTTGCTATATGACACATAGCAAGAAAATCGAAGCACTAGTTTGTAACAAATCTGAAGATTACTATTCTGGTACCATATGAATGATCAGAAAGCATGAATCTATGTTTTCTTATTTTTTGGCTGGAATTTCCTGCTTTTCGCCCTTGAGTGGCATAGCATGGTTAGTCGAACTGGTGGGTTGATGAAAGTCCGGTCATCAATGCTGCTTCTCTAAATTGCAAATAGCAAATGTACAATACTTTAGTTGGACATCACACTCTCCACCCAAGTCCGAAAGTAGTCCTAGACCTTGGAGCAGGGGCTTCAACCTATCCACGCCATCACTTGTTTGGCTCTGCTGCTTCCTAAATTTGCTTTATTTGTCAAGAAAAAGCCCTCATCGACATACAAAATGGCTTTATTGTCTATTGAACTGTTAATTTCGTATCATTTTATACCGATCGTACATTGCAGTTTTAGTAGAAAGTGCAACTCTCAATCGAAACGGCCAGCAGTCGATATATCCATTTACTGACTTCGTCGATTCCGATTAAGCTAAATTAGCTGTACTGAACAGGAAAAAAAAATATAAATTTTAATATTTTACAAAAATAAGTAAAAGTAGAAAAACTAAGAAAGAAAACCCTCGGAAACTTTTAGAAATAATTAAAAATATTAACAGTGCATGGCATGTGGCACTCTTGCATGTCAGCCAATGAACCGGACACAGTTTTGGCACCTATTGGATTCAAATCGATCGATCGAGGCTGACTTTCATAACAATGCCGGTGCATTACTCAAAGTGCATATTAAAAGATGAAGTGAGTGTTTTCTAGGGGCTTATAATATATAACTGTTTCATGTATCTATCTCGAATATTAAGACAAATTCATGGAACAATGTATTACAGTAACTCATGAATCGCGCAGACATGAAACAGTAATATACTCTTACTGTCGCCAAACAGCTCTCTTAAAAACGAAAAGGCGCTATCGTAGGTCGCATCGAATATGGCCATGTCTCCATGCCCAGGTATATATGGTTACCTTCTCTAGGGAACCCTAAAAATATACCTAGATTTTTCAACCTTATAGAGGGCCATCTGCTTTCCGTTGCTTTTCCATTATATTGATATAAAGTTCGGCACTATGGGGTACGAGAGCGCGTAGTTCATGTATTCGGGAATAACTTCCTCCCAACATGTAAAAGTTGTGAAGTAATTGGGAGAAAGATTAATTACTTTACTTAAATTAGGTTTTTTTTGTTTCTCTTGCATCAATGCCGAACATATGCAAGCATCATTACTTGTAGTTAAAAAAGCCCTATAGAATTGTTAACTGCATGAATTTGATCTATTCAATATTTCTAGATTATATATATTCATAGCTGAGATTGTACTTGGTGTATTAACTGATTCCAAAGAATGCATGTGCTGTTCATGGTCTTCACAAAATCAGATTTGAATCTCTCTCTACCTTGTAATATTTGTCACAATCATTTGGATGCACATGCAACTTAGTACAAATATTGAACTTTCCTTCTTTTGCCAAGTCAATTACGAAAATGAGATTTGCATATGTATCATCTCTTCAATCACGTTTAAGGATGTACAAATTTTAAATTATAGAAATTCAAAAGATAAAAAATTGCAACTCTCGATAAAAATTAGTTTCTGCCACACACATGTGCGCGCGCAGACACACACACACAGATACATATTCTTTGGTTCAAGTTCATTGGTAGCAAGAAAACCATGGAACTGAAAGTTCAGTAGGTACTCCTTTTAAAAAGATTATATGATATGATTGGAGCTCATTCACTCTTGCAAACCTTTAAATTTACCCTTATTGAATCATATTTTATCATTTTTTTTATTCTGCCGACTGCCATTACAATGTATTGGGTTTGAAAATGTCTCTCCTTATAAAACATACCAAAACTGGTTATCGCCAGATCTACCAATTAAAATAATCCGTTCCTCCAGAATGTTTCATTTCATTTCGATGAGCCCATTCTTACTAACAAAAGTGTATATATATATATATATATATATATATATATATATATATATATATATATATATATATATATATATATATATATATATATATATATATATATATATATATATATATATATATATATTTGTGTGTGTGTGGATATAACTTTATACTAGAAATGACGGGAATCGACTGTGCTTGGATAGTGGAATATTATAAACTTAGAGGGTTGTATGCATGCACACTACTTTATGAAAGATTCTTTGCTCCCCATAGAAAGCTCCTTTTCATTCTCTGAATTGCAGGTGCCGTGATTTACTTGAGAAGCGAGGTCCTGGTTTAAGCACAAAACACTTACCTATATTAAGGAAAGGAAATATCGAAGAAGCAGGAGCGGAAGCCGGTGTAGGGTACGTGTGGGCAAAGTTTAAGTACAAAATACTCACCTATATTAAGGAAAGAAATGTCGAAGAAGCAAGGGCAAAGGCAGGTGTGGGCAATTGCCCATATAGACCCCAAAAAACCCTCTATTTATATTTATATTTTTGAGCAATTTTTATCATTTACATGTTGATACCCCTTAAAAGTTTGAAATTTTATACCTAGGCCCTTAGTTAGCATTTTCTGATTCTGCCCATGTGAAGAAGCATCTTTAGGGCCTGTTTGATGGCTACAAACAAAAGTTCATGGATAAAAATATATGGATTAATTACCTAGAGATAACTGTCTATAGATAAGATTTTTTGTCTAGCGTATGATGGGGATGGATTAAAATCCCTGAAATATTGTCCACCGTCTGATGGAACTGGATTAAAAATCCATGGCCTCTTGCACTGTAAGCTAAAAGTAAAAAATTGGCCTCATAAATAGTAACCTGACCATTAATCCAACCAAGTTTGGTATCTCCAAACTCTTGAAATAGGGGAAATATGCAGGCTGGAGCACGTTTCCTTGTTAATTAAAGCCATTGAGAGAAGACTATGCAGACATAATGCAGGTGGATTTCATAAAAGGGCACCATTGGATATGGTAAAAAGTGATTTAAACATGAAAAACTATTCTGTTGCTTAGATAAGTTGCTTGGAGATGCATAAATCGCAGGTCCAACAAGACAAAATTTTTCAAACTGAATGCTGCATATAATAGTAAAGAGACAGCAACATGCTTTAAGTGGTACTAACTATTAAATGAAAACTACTGAAAATTTGTTAAACAACCAAAGAACATGTATTTTAAGACAGCAAGATTAAAATGTGAACATTGAGGAAAATTTTGCTGTATCAGTGGGAAAGGGAAACCGGTCCATCGTGAAAGCAAGCCTTGTTGGAGCTTTGCGAGGAATCAAGATAGCGCACAAACGAAAATGCAGAAATCGAAGAAAAATATTTATAGAAAACATGTGTTTTATAGGGCGGAAAAAGAACCTGCAGAGGCGACCGCCGACTGAATGTCGACGGCTGTTGGTAAAACGGCCACAGTCCCCATGGAGTCGTTCCCCAGCGGAGGTAGCGGCGACAGTGAGTTTCTCTCCTCATCCATAGCAGCCCAATGATAGAGACAGACAATTCACGTATGGCTAAGGAGACCGATTACCCAGACGGCAAAAACTGAATGTGTCTCACTCCATCATAAGACACATTATTTATACTTAAGGGTCCGAAACGGATATGAACCCATATCGACACAGGACTAGCCTTTCCTTCTCTTTTCAAGTCTCACGAGGAAAACTTGTAACATTTTTCTTCTTAGACCTGCTTCTTTGAATTCATTTCAGGCGCAAAACATGTGGAGTGTGTAAACTGTCTGTTGAAGCATCAAAACTAAACGGTTCTGTCATGAAATTAATTTATTTAAAATGTGATACTTAAGGCAACCTGCAGCTTCAATATCATAGGGTTTCTGAACACGAAAATGCAGCGCCATTTTGAAAATATCATGTGACCAGCAATAGTTAGTATCCATTCTCAGGCAGTTGCATGTGGAACAGACCAACAAACTGAAGCTTGAGCGGAAAAAGAGGAAGGCGGTGACCACCGCCTTCAACTGGCAGAGAAACCGGAAGAGAATGGAGAAGATCTTGCGCTGCTCCAAAGAATGAAGAAGAAGGCGGTGACCACCTCCTTCAATTGGCAAAGAATGAAGAAGGCGGTAGCCACCTCCTTAAAACGGACAAAGGAGAGTATGGGCAGGGGTAGGGATGTGAATATATTCTAATTGAATTGGATATCGAATCGATCTGAAAAGATCGAATATGAAAAAAAATTTAATATCCGATTGAGAAATCAAAGGATTCAGATTTACTAAATGGCATCTTCGAGTTTATTTTTAGGCAAATATCATGTATCTAATGCTATTAAATTTTGAAAATGAGCAAAATCTGGTTTAAAATTTGGATTTAGATATAAATATAAAAATCATATTTGGATCAGATTCGGATTGTAAAATTATTCGAATTCGAATAATAATTTGAATCTGAATATGTGAATATCTGAAATAGATGATTAAGGATATATCCAATCTGAATTCGATCCGTTGACATCCCTACCAGGGGTGAAAGCGCGAA
Organism: Nymphaea thermarum; assembly: GCA_011799765.1. Classification (NCBI taxonomy): domain Eukaryota; kingdom Viridiplantae; phylum Streptophyta; class Magnoliopsida; order Nymphaeales; family Nymphaeaceae; genus Nymphaea; species Nymphaea thermarum. Next base: position 70,234 of record JAANDH010001114.1, read on the forward strand.
TAGGGTTGAAGAGAGAAACAGCTTCAGTCTTAGCGGACTGAAAAAGTATGCACTAGTAAAAGTCCACGAACCTATATGGTTATCGATTAAAATACCCTTAATTTGCATATTAAAAAATTTAATTTAGGTACAAATAAAATTGAAAATGAAAAAATAAAGATTATAAAAGACATTTTCTAATAAATTACTAAAATGGCCTTCTCTCGTTTACTGAGTGCTCCCCAATCCGCATAAGTAACTTTCTATCAAAAGTCCGACCTCAAGAGGCCCGACTTATATCTTGCTAATAAAAATATGTATTTTGTGTCGAGGAGAAGGATTTTTTACCCACGCGTCACGATAAAACTCAAAACGCGGACATTTGACATATTCGATCGCGTTCATCTTGTTTGTGCTCGTACGATCATCATGTTATGAAAATGCAAAGTGTCGTCCCGATACGGTGCGATCGAATAAAATTCCAAGTGTGAATTATGTAAAGCTGGCCGAAAGCTATCCTGCTAATATCAAGCAACCACGATCATATACACGAAATAACATTGCTGTAAAATAAAATATGGACGCATACTTTGGTCGAGTTTTGTGGCATATTTTTGATGCGCTTGATTCACTGCCGAAAGGCTGAACCACTAAAACTTGGCAATGATATCATAAGATTTCAGAAAGTTTATTGTTTGGATCGGAGAAAGTTTGTTCTTTGAATCGAATTTTGTATAAGTTTGAAAACCATGAAATGCGTTCAAACAAGTGAAAATCATGTCCTGGTCTTGGAATTTATTTGCTGAATCATATGAACTCTACTTTGTTTAGCAAGTCCACATCTATGATGTATACCACAGAGTCACAGACCATTTGATTTTGACAACTACCAACTGCGTAAAATATTGAATTACTGATAGGATTGGTTGGCTGTTGGGCAGATGGATTGACTACAAGTCCGATCATGTGTGATCCAGAGTTTGAATTGAACTTCGCAAACTAGATCCAAATCCAGGCCAGATCTAAGGTTGTACTGAATCCAGTAAAGTTAGAATAACATCAAAGTAGTTTCACATGTAATAAACTATAAATCATCATTAGATCAGTAAAACACATATTTCTCCAAGCGCAACAACTTGCTGAGACATCTATCAGGTGGCGTTTTAGGGATCAAAAGAGAGAGCGTATTGATAAACCTGAGAGATCTGAACCAGGTGCTCGATTGCTTCACTTAAAATACACATATCTTAGTGACAAAGTTACCTACCTTTGTGGCATTATATATCAACACTTGGTCTAATTCGTGAGAGAGGAAAGCCAACCCCTTTCCCCTGTCAAGGGTTACTCAAGTACCTCAGTGATAAGTTACATCTTTCAACTCGAGTGTCGTACATGCCATCATGTATAGAGGAGTTAGCGTCCACATGAACCAAACTAGCGATCGAGCTCTCACCTGTTTGTTGGCCCATCCAGCTATGCTACACCCCTCAAAGCTAGCAAATATAGTACTGAATGTGGTGTAGATGCTATTTTTTGGACCCACAACAGCCCCTTATCATGTTTCTATCCGGACTAGCTATGTCATATGACAACCAATATATCTGACTATTGTTTCAATTTTTGAATCCCTTCAGTAATATAGGAGTGTAGGGAAAACACAATATATGGATACAAAAATATAAGAGAACAAAGGATGTTAGTTCACATAGAGAGAGAAAAAGAGAGTACACCCTCTCATATCATTTCAAGTTCATCCTTGATTCAGAAGCAATTAACGGCACATCCACTGTTCTTTCTTTATTGTAAATGATAAATCCAGTTCTGTCAATGGCATCTTTAGGGATGTTCATGGTTTAGTTTGTTACTTGAACTAGTGCAAGGGACAGCTTACCAGAGTTGAGTACCTATTAGAAAATGAGTTTCTAGATGTAGATTGATTTCTTCTAGCTGACTTTATTGAAAGAAAAGTAGTTCTAATCAATTGAAAATTTTAGCTTGCCTCACAACCGGTTTGAAAAAGATTGAGTACATGGGCAGATGCATGTGAGAATATAAAACTCCAAGCCACCGGTGGATTCATTGCTCCAGTTGTAAGTTGGGATTATACCTGTAAGAAGAAAAATGAATAAAACAAAGCCATGTCTCTTTAATTTATTGCCAGGATCGCATGAGAAATTATTCTTCAAGCATATTGTTAGCAAACATAAAGTGGGGACCTTCTCAATTAGCGAAATCAATTTTAACAAATTGCAAGAGGAATATGATGATTGCTTAATTTATTATTTTGCGGCCTTTTTATTGTATAATTTTCTTCTTCCAGAATCATTGTTGCTCATGTTAACTTGCAACTTTCACTAGTATTTCTTGGGTAATATGAACTGTCTTTGGTTGTTACTAGGAATGAAGCTAGGAAATTTTCATCGCATGTGCCAAACTCTAATTTCAAAATTTTAATAGGAGAAAAATAAAATTTTTCAAATTTTTTATATTGGTTAAACTAAAATTTTAAATATATAATTTTTTTATTAAAAAAAAAAATATGCTGGGGGTCTGTAGGCCCCTGCGTTCACCCTGGTTGTTACGCTTTCAGCTTACATATATACCTAAAGGTAGTTTGTCCTTTTTACTACGCTTTGTTTGATTCAAATTTATGAAAAATCTGTAAATTAAAATTCCATTTTATTATAGTTTTTAACGGCGCCATATTCAAATTAAGAAGGATAAAAAAGAAATAATCAAGTTGCAAGTATTTAATGGCTAGATATGAACACGCTATTATTTGCATTAAAATTGAGTTTTTTTGTAAAAATTTAAAATCAGAGTGTCGGTTGGTTACATAAGTGAAGGATTTTCCAAACAATCCATGACGATCCAAGAAAAGGGAAAAAGCAACAACCAAGAAGTCGATCCCGAAAAATCAGGAGGGAAAAAGCGAGGGAATTTCACACCGTGGCCATGAGTATTCAAGAGTGATCCTAACGCCATCGCCTATCTCAGGGCACGATGCTCTTTCCTTTTCTTTCCTTCGAGAGAGTATTTCTGTAATAGGGAAGGGGGAGGAGGGAGGAAGTTTTGCGGGCTTCGTCTTCGCCCACAAATCATCAATGCCCCTTCTTCCATTGCGTTCGAGCTTCCTCACAGTCAGGAAGGATGTCGAACTGCTGGAGCAATTCTGCAAGATAAGGTAACTTCTTCTTCTTCTTCTTATGCATACATAATCGTCGCCCTTTTTCCTAAGCAATGAATCGGTCTGCAAATTTTTCTTCGAGCAAATTAATTTAGGGTTGTAGCCTCTGTTTTCTGTCATTCTGTCGTCCCATCACGGAACTTGCCTACAAGAGTGCCTACCAGAGTGCCTCTTCTTCTTGATATTGTTCTTCTTATTGATCCTTCAGTTTCCTCTATCCTGTTTCTCGTACTGATCATAAGGAACGAAAGAGCAAGTGCAGATTCTGCGATCCGGGAGAAAAATAGAAAGAGAAAGGAACGCTTCAAAATGGTTGATAAGGTTTCTCAATTTATTTTGATTAAATTATGTTTGCATTACGTGAAAAGAGAATAAAAATTGCTATCCTATTTTTACATATGACTACGAATCTTCTCTTGAATCTTCTCTGTGATTTCGAATATCCCCAAAATGTTAGGTGCTTTTTTATGACTATGGGTTTAATGGAAGAATGTTATGGAGCTTATTGAGTGATCATGAAAATGTGTGACGTTTGTAACAATATTCTAAACTTGAGTGATTCATTGTTGCTGATTTTTTTTGTTGTATGTTGAAAGTTTTCCTCAGACCCTTCATCCAAGGAAAAAACAGGTCTCATAATACCAATATGGGGACATTTAGCTTCTTCATCCTTTAGTGATACGTAGCCCAACTGGCTGTTATGAACTTTGACAGCTTTGTGAAAATTAGCAAACTAAGCCTCTTTTGACCCCAACAAATTTTTGTACTTGATCATGCATTCCTACATTAATTGCAAGATGACACCATTCAAGTAACCTTGCAAATGGCAAAGCATTCTGATCAATAGAACTTTGGAAAAGCACTTGCTTTAACATTTTCTCCTTGCCAAGATTAAGTTGGTTTCAGATGGGAATTAATGAATAAACTCATAATAGAGTTTCGAATTGGTATCTTGCAACAAAATTTGACATAACCTGTTAGTGTTTGCTGACTGTTCATGGCAGTATGCCTTGTGCTATAATATGTACATCATTCCTTATGGTTTTCAGGGTTCCACCCTATGGTACTAAGGGCTAAAGTTCTGCTTGCTTTTGAAGAAAATGGATCCTCTAAGGTCGGTGGTAGATTTGCTAAATCAGTTTTGGAGGGAAATAACCTTGGTGGTCTATGTGAGCAAAATCATGGCTTCTTTTCCAATGGTTCGTTCTTCTTCAATGAGTGGCTTTATTCAGTCTCATTTGATCTCTCTCTCTCTCTCCCCCCCCACCCTTTCTGTTCTGATGACTATTTCCTTTTGTATTGCAGCTGACTACTTGCATTTAGAAAGTTCTTCCGGTGAGGAAATTGACAAGATTGCTATCAATGCAATGTTTGAGGTACCCTTTGTTGTCCCTTGAGTTGCTTATACACATATACATACTTGTATGCCCGCACACATATTTGCATGATATTTTTGCCATCTAAAATGGGGTTTTTTTATCCTAGCTTGTCTCCAGTGAGAGTAAAAATGGCCCTCTAATCTTGTTTTTGAAAGATGTCAAGAAATCTCTGGTTGTCAATTCAGATTACTTTCTTTAAGATAAATGTGACAAGCCTAGATTATGTGGTGATTGTTAGGTAGCCAATATGACAGAATTTTGTCTATATTTTTCTAATGAAGCATATTCAAATTGCCAAAATTCCAATGTTTGTGCTCAAACTCTTACTCAAGTATGATTGTTGTTATTGTTACAAAGTAGAAATGTTAGCCTACAGAAAATGAACAAGCATAATAGGTGAAAAAAGGATCTTTATGTGTACCTTATACTTTTATTCTGGTATAGAAACTTAATTTGGCAATCCTTTGTCTTTTAATTGTTATGCTTTCTGCCTCATAGTTGTGTCTTTGCAGTTTATGGTTTACATGTGTGTGTTTGTTTCTGATGTACAGTGCCTTGATGTCATCTAATCCAATGTGTTTCTAGTGGTGGGTTTATATACCACTTGTGTCTAAACCCTTTTCATTGTCAAATACATCCAGTAACTTACAAGAAGAAAGAGGCACTATTGTGTCTCTTCTCTTTAACACACTCAGAATAGTGCTGACTTTGATGTTTCCTAAACCCAATTTGTTACATAATTTTTTCGCTTCATGTGCTACTTTTTTTTGGAACACTGGTCCAGTCTTAGAGCTATATCCAAATGCAACGATTTTTAGATCAGAGATGATCACTGATCTAGACCAACGGCATGATTTCAGTCCTACAATTTTCAAATCGGATATGACCACTAATCCAGATCCACAACCAGAATATTGATGGAGTAAACATTAATTTGTTGATGTAAGAGAAAGGTGTTGGATCAAGTCAATATCAAGGCAGATGGAGATATACCTCAAGTTCCTTCAACGATGGTGAATACAGTCAAGGAGAAAATGCAAATTTTGAGGTGAAAAAGTCTTTGTTGTTGATGAGAGGTCGATGAAGGGAAGAAATAAAGGGTTAAAAAAAAAAAAAATCTAAAGACGCCCTTAATTACCTATTGGTAAAACCAAACCTTCGAGATTGATTGAAGAAGCTCTTCAAGTCTCATTAGTCGAGAACAAAGGAGTACATGCTCCTCCCTAGATCAAGGTAGAAGATTGAGATTGAGAGAGAAAAGAGATCGAGGCAGATACCATACCAAATTGGAGAAAACCAGAGATTTGATCGAGCATTTTGCATATCATGCCAGCTAGATTTATTGCGTCGGCCAACCATGATTGGACAAAGGGTTTCTTGTTCAGGGGATATCATAACCTCTCTTTCAGACAAGTCCGATAGCGTAGACCCACAAACATATCCAAATCCAACAACCTTTTTTGATCAGATAAGACCACTGATCGAGATGCACAATTACATGTAGTTGAACGTCGATCCTGTCCCTCCACCATATTCAAATCCAATAATCTCTAGATCAGATAAGACCACTGATCTAGATTCTTGACCCACGACATGATTTGAATTCAACAATTTCTCAAATCATACACGGCCACTGATCTACACCCACAACTAGTTCTACATATAGCAATTTCTAGCTTGGATAAGACCGCTGATCCTGATCTATTATCATACACGAATTCAACAATTCTTGTACCAGATAAGACAACCGGTCCAGTCTTGCGTGGCTCATATCCAAATGCAACGGTTTTCAGATCAGAGATGACCACTGATCTATACCAAAGACATGATTTCAGTCCAACAATTTTCAAATCGTATATGGTCACTAATTCGGATCCACAATGAGAATATACTATTCTCTATAAAATAAGGCGGATCTCATAAACCCAAATCAGTGAGAGTGTAGAAATCATGATTGTGCACGTTTGCTAGGAAATGAGACCGTTGAGGTTCTAGGATGATTTGAATAGGTGATTGCAAATGGATTCGATAAGCATAGATGTTGATATTCATACGAAGGACATGATATACCAGTGTGTCGTAAACTTCAATATTATTATTATTACTCCTTTGTCTGATTACTATTAGTATCGGAATATGAAACTTGCAATAGGAGAATAGGCCCCGAGAAGGAGATATGATGAAGTGAACATGAATTTGATGATCTATGAGAAAGGTGTTGGATGAAAGTTAATATCAAGGCAGATGGCGATATACGTGAAGTTGCTGCAGTGGTGGCGAATACGGTCGAGTTGAAAATGCAAATTTTGTGAGGAAGAAGTCTTTGTCGTTGATGAGATGTCGATGAATTGAAAAAAATGAAGGTTTAGAAAAAAAATCTGAAGACGTCATCAATTCTCCATCGGAAAAACGAAACCTTCAAGATTGGTTGAATTAGCTATTCAAGTCTCATTTGTCGAAAACAAAGGAGTACATGGTCCTCCATAAATCAAGGTAGAAGATTGAGATTGGGAGAGAAAAGAGATAGAGGTAGATGCCATACAAAATTGGAGAAAACCAGAGATTTGATCGAGCATTTTGCTTATCATGCCAGCTAGATTTATTGCGTCGGCCAACCATGATTGGACAAAGGGTTTCTTGTTCAGGGGATATCATAACCTCTCTCTCAGACAAGTCCGATAGCATAGACCCACAAACATATCCAAATCCAACAACCTTTTTTGATCAGATAAGACCACTGATCGAGATGCGCAATTACATGTAGTTGAACAATCTACGGACGTCGATCCTGTCCCTCAACCATATTCAAATCCAATAATCTATAGATCAGATAAGACCACTGATCTAGATTCTTGACCCACGACATGATTTGAATTCAACAATTTCTCAAATCATACACGGCCACTGATCTACACCCACAACTAGTTCTACATAAAGCAATTTCTAGCTTGGATAAGACCGCTGATCCTGATCTACAATCATACACGAATTCAACAATTCTTGTACCAGATAAGACAACCGGTCCAGTCTTGCGTGGCCCATATCCAAATGCAACGGTTTTCAGATCAGAGATGACCCCTGATCTATACCAAAGACATGATTTCAGTCCAACAATTTTCAAATCGTATATGGTCACTAATTCGGATCCACTATGAGAATATACTATTCTCTATAAAATAAGGCAGATCTCATAAACCCAAATCAGTGAGAGTGTGGAAATCATGATTGTGCACGTTTGCTAGGAAATGAGACCGTTGAGGTTCTAGGATGATTTGAATAGGAGATTGCAAATGGATTCGATAAGCATAGATGTTGATATTCATACGAAGGACATGATATACCAGTGTGTCGTAAACTTCAATATTATTATTATTACTCCTTTGTCTGATTACTATTAGTATCGGAATATGAAACTTGCAATTGGAGAATAGGCCTCGAGAAGGAGATATGGTGAAGTGAACATGAATTTGTTGATCTATGAGAAAGGTGTTGGATGAAAGTTAATATCAAGGCAGATGGATATATACGTGAAGTTGCTGCAGTGGTGGCGAATACGGTCGAGTTGAAAATGCAAATTTTGTGAGGAAGAAGTCTTTGTCGTTGATGAGATGTCGATGAATTGAAAAAAATGAAGGTTTAGAAAAAAAATCTGAAGACGTCATCAATTCTCCATCGGAAAAACGAAACCTTCAAGATTGGTTGAATTAGCTATTCAAGTCTCATTTGTCGAAAACAAAGGAGTACATGGTCCTCCATAAATCAAGGTAGAAGATTGAGATTGGGAGAGAAAAGAGATCGAGGTAGATGCCATACAAAATTGGAGAAAACCAGAGATTTGATCGAGCATTTTGCATATCATGCCAGCTAGATTTATTGCGTCGGCCAACCATGATTGGACAAAGGGTTTCTTGTTCAGGGGATATCATAACCTCTCTCTCAGACAAGTCCGATAGCATAGACCCACAAACATATCCAAATCCAACAACCTTTTTTTATCAGACAAGACCACTGATCGAGATGCACAATTACATGTAGGTGAACAATCTACGGACGTCGATCCTGTCCCTCAACCATATTCTAATCCAATAATCTCTAGATCAGATAAGACCACTGATCTAGATTCTTGACCCACGACATGATTTGAATTCAACAATTTCTCAAATCATACACGGCCATTGATCTACACCCACAACTAGTTCTACATATAGCAATTTCTAGCTTGGATAAGACCGGTGATCCTGATCTACAATCATACACGAATTCAACAATTCTTGTACCAGATAAGACACCCGGTCCAGTCTTATGTGGCCCATATCCAAATGCAACGGTTTTCAGATCAGAGATGACCACTGATCTATACCAAAGACATGATTTCAGTCCAACAATTTTCAAATCGTATATGGTGACTAATTCAGATCCACAATGAGAATATACTATTCTCTATAAAATAAGGCGGATCTCATAAACCCGAATCAGTGAGAGTGTGGAAATCATGATTGTGCACGTTTGCTAGGAAATGAGACCGTTGAGGTTCTAGGATGATTTGAATAGGTGAATGCAAATGGATTCGATAAGCATAGATGTTGATATTCATACGAAGGACATGATATACCAGTGTGTCATAAACTTCAATATTATTATTATTACTCCTTTGTCTGATTACTATTAGTATCGGAATATGAAACTTGCAATAGGAGAATAGGCCCCGAGAAGGAGATATGATGAAGTGAACATGAATTTGTTGATCTATGAGAAAGGTGTTGGATGAAAGTTAATATCAAGGCAGATGGAGATATACGTGAAGTTGCTGCAGTGTGGCGAATACGGTCGAGTTGAAAATGCAAATTTTGTGAGGAAGAAGTCTTTGTCGTTGATTAGATGTCGATGAATTGAAAAAAATGAAGGTTTAGAAAAAAAATCTGAAGACGTCATCAATTCTCCATCGGAAAAACGAAACCTTCAAGATTGGTTGAATTAGCTATTCAAGTCTCATTTGTCGAAAACAAAGGAGTACATGGTCCTCCATAAATCAAGGTAGAAGATTGAGATTGGGAGAGAAAGAGATCGAGGTAGATGCCATACAAAATTGGAGAAAACCAGAGATTTGATCGAGCATTTTGCCTATCATGCCAGCTAGATTTATTGCGTCGGCCAACCATGATTGGACAAAGGGTTTCTCGTTCAGGGGATATCATAACCTCTCTCTCAGACAAGTCCGATAGCGTAGACCCACAAACATATCCAAATCCAACAACCTTTTTTGATCAGATAAGACCACTGATCGAGATGCGCAATTACATTAGTTGAACAATCTACGGACGTCGATCCTGTCCCTCAACCATATTCAAATCCAATAATCTATAGATCAGATAAGACCACTGATCTAGATTCTTGACCCACGAGATGATTTGAATTCAACAATTTCTCAAATCGTACACGGCCACTGATCTACACCCACAACTAGTTCTACATAAAGCAATTTCTAGCTTGGATAAGACCGCTGATCCTGATCTACAATCATACACGAATTCAACAATTTTTGTACCAGATAAGACAACCGGTCCAGTCTTGCGTGGCCCATATCCAAATGCAACGGTTTTCAGATCAGAGATGACCCCTGATCTATACCAAAGACGTGATTTCAGTCCAACAATTTTCAAATCGTATATGGTCACTAATTCGGATCCACAATGAGAATATACTATTCTCTATAAAATAAGGCGGATCTCATAAACCCAAATCAGTGAGAGTGTGGAAATCATGATTGTGCACGTTTGCTAGGAAATGAGACCGATGAGGTTCTAGGATGATTTGAATTGGTGAATGCAAATGGATTCGATAAGCATAGATGTTGATATTCATACGAAGGACATGATATAGCAGTGTGTCGTAAACTTCAATATTATTATTATTACTCCTTTGTCTGATTACTATTAGTATGGGAATATGAAACTTGCAATAGGAGAGTAGGCCCCGAGAAGGAGATATGATGAAGTGAACATGAATTTGTTGATCTATGAGAAAGGTGTTGGATGAAAGTTAATATCAAGGCAGATGGAGATATACGTGAAGTTGCTGCAGTGGTGGCGAATACGGTCGAGTTGAAAATGCAAATTTTGTGAGGAAGAAGTCTTTGTCGTTGAAGAGATGTCGATGATTTGCAAAAAATGAAGGTTTAGAAAAAAAATCTGAAGACGTCATCAATTCTCCATCGGAAAAACGAAACCTTCAAGATTGGTTGAATTAGCTATTCAAGTCTCATTTGTCGACAACAAAGGAGTACATGGTCTTCCATAAATCAAGGTTGAAGATTGAGATTGGGAGAGAAAAGACATCGAGGTAGATGCCATACAAAATTGGAGAAAACCAGAGATTTGATCGAGCATTTTGCCTATCATGCCAGCTAGATTTATTGCGTCGGCCAACCATGATTGGACAAAGGGTTTCTCGTTCAGGGGATATCATAACCTCTCTCATAGACAAGTCCGATAGCGTAGACCCACAAACATATCCAAATCCAACAACCTTTTTTGATCAGATAAGACCACTGATCGAGATGCGCAATTACATGTCGTTGAACAATCTACGGACGTCGATCCTGTCCCTCAACCATATTCAAATCCAATAATCTATAGATCAGATAAGACCACTGATCTAGATTCTTGACCCACGACATGATTTGAATTCAACAATTTCTCAAATCATACACGGCCACTGATCTACACCCACAACTAGTTCTACATAAAGCAATTTCTAGCTTGGAAACGACCGCTGATCCTGATCTACAATCATACACGAATTCAACAATTCTTGTACCAGATAAGACAACCGGTCCAGTCTTGCGTGGCCCATATCCAAATGCAATGGTTTTCCGATCAGAGATGACCCCTGATCTATACCAAAGACATGATTTCAGTCCAACAATTTTCAAATCGTATATGGTCACTAATTCTGATCCACAATGAGAATATACTATTCTCTATAAAATAAGGCGGATCTCATAAACCCAAATCAGTGAGAGTGTGGAAATCATGATTGTGCACGTTTGCTAGGAAATGAGACCGTTGAGGTTCTAGGATGATTTGAATAGGTGATTGCAAATGGATTCGATAAGCATAGATGTTGATATTCATACGAAGGACATGATATACCAGTGTGTCGTAAACTTCAATATTATTATTATTACTCCTTTGTCTGATTACTATTAGTATCGGAATATGAAACTTGCAATGGGAGAATAGGCCCCGAGAAGGAGATATGATGAAGTGAACATGAATTTGTTGATCTATGAGAAAGGTGTTGGATGAAAGTTAATATCAAGGCAGATGGAGATATACGTGAAGTTGCTGCAGTGGTGGCGAATACGGTCGAGTTGAAAATGCAAATTTTGTGAGGAAGAAGTCTTTGTCGTTGATGAGATGTCGATGATTTGCAAAAAATGAAGGTTTAGAAAAAAAATCTGAAGACGTCATCAATTCTCCATCGGAAAAACGAAACCTTCAAGATTGGTTGAATTAGCTATTCAAGTCTCATTTGTCGACAACAAAGGAGTACATGGTCCTCCATAAATCAAGGTTGAAGATTGAGATTGGGAGAGAAAGAGATCGAGGTAGATGCCATACAAAATTGGAGAAAACCAGAGATTTGATCGAGCATTTTGCCTATCATGCCAGCTAGATTTATTGCGTCGGCCAACCATAATTGGACAAAGGGTTTCTCGTTCAGGGGATATCATAACCTCTCTCTCAGACAAGTCCGATAGCGTAGACCCACAAACATATCCAAATCCAACAACCTTTTTTGATCAGATAAGACCACTGATCGAGATGCGCAATTACATGTAGTTGAACAATCTACGGACGTCGATCCTGTCCCTCAACCATATTCAAATCCAATAAT
>JAANDH010001115.1:0-44137 GCA_011799765.1 Nymphaea thermarum
TCCTAACTTGCACAATCCAATACATGCTGAAGTTGCCTTTTTAAATCCTCATCTATTTGGGAATAAAATGGTAAAAATCGATGAAAAAGTTCTAGAGGGTTTGGACATAGTGACAAGAAAACTTTTTCCTAAATAGCTAATGAATTGGTCAAATATCATAATAAAGATCCTACATTGTTTCACAAGGGATTAAACATGAGCACATCCACGTAAATATCTCATTTTACTAGTTTTTCTATTTATACAATCAACATTCATTATTGGTTATGCACTTCTTCTTTTAATTTTTGTTTTCTTGTTTAATTATATCAGGGATTTGGTGGGAGATATTTGGTTCTTCTGTTTGTGTGCTTCAAAGTGTAGTAATCAAAAGTTTAAGTCAACCATGCGGCGCATCAGCCTGTGAAAGAAATTGGAGTGCATTTGATGCTGCTAACACGAAAAAAAAAACAATCTTGCACCATCAAGATTAACAAATTTGGTCTTCATTAGAATGAATATGCATTTGCAAAGCATGACTCCAGAATTAAAAAAGACCAATGCAAATCCTATTTACATTGAACATGTGGACCTGCTGAAGAAGAAAATTTAAATACTGAGACAACGAACTTGCCTTCAGAAGAGGAAGAGGAAAATATTGGTGAAAGTGAAAGACAAAGAACTTCAAGGCATACAAGAAATGAAGAAGATGACTCCACTTTTTGGGAAAAATACCAGGACATGTTTTTTTTCACTTTTGAAGTGAATAATGCCTTCATTTGTGTTGTAAAGTCATGAAGGCAACAATCTTTTCTTAGTTATGTATTTGCTGGACTGTTAGTTTTCATTATCTAATTTTAATTTGTTTCTTATCTATTCATTTTTCAATGTTTTTTTTTTAATTTCTCATTTACTTTATTTTTATATAATTAACAGAATTTTTTATTCATTTTTTACAAATTTTCTATTTTTTTCTCCTTTTATTCTCAAAATATACAACTTTGTCTTATTATACCTATTTTTTTTCTTGCCTAATACCCGTACACATTTTTTTGTGAAAATGCTTCAAACAAAAACACTATGACAAATAGCATGCAAAGCGAACAGCTGCTCGAGACAGGGAGATGACCAAATTGTTTCGAAGCGTTTCGAACATTCATGGCGAAGACAACCTCTTGTTCCTTCCGCTCCAATCATTGCACGAAACCAAACCGATCAAACCTCTGTTGCTTGTTCTTCCCCGGTCAAAGCGACGCGAGATAACCCGTGCATACTCCCGCTGTAATTAGAACTACCACAGTTTGTGAAGAATAGGGAAACCAACAGAAGGTAATTTAGACAGATCCCACTTATTCACCAGTAAAGAGCAAAGTCTTAGATTTCTGTATTCCTGAAATATCTCTGTTAAGGTTCAGGAAGGAGAGAGACCTAGCGAGAGTCGAATACAAAGAGATAATAGAAGGCTTAAGTAAATCTTTATTCATTTTTTATATATATATGTGTACAAGCTTTGTATATGTTACATGAACCATTCTTGGTGGGATACAGCTGTGATACAACTGGTGGTGTACAGCTGTAACGTAGAAGGCTCTGAGCCTTCTAGACTTCTCCTCAACACTCCCCCTCAAGTTTGTTCTCCAATTTCCCATAATCCCAACTTGCTTAACATTTTGTTGAATGCATCTTTGCTTACAGTCTTTGTTAAAATGTCTGCTAATTGCATGCTGCTTGAACATGTTCTGTACAAATGGTACCTGTTTTGATTTTCTCTCTAATAAAATGACAGTCTATCTCAATGTGTTTCGTTTGCTCGTGAAACACGGGATTGTTGCTGACGTAAATGGCTGCTTGATTATCACAGAACAATCTTATGGGTAACTTCGCTTGAACTCCCATATCATTTAGCAAATATTAGATCCACATAAGCTCACACACGGCCAGGGCCATTGAGCGGTATTTTAATTCTGCGCTTGATCGAGCCACGACTGCCTGTTTCTTGCTTTTTCAGGACACCAAGTTGTCACCCACAAAGCAACAATAACCTGAAGTAGAGCACCTATCATTCAGGTTGCTAGCCCAGTCGGCATCAGCGTATCCACTGATTTCCAGACTTTTATTTCTTCAAAATAGTATTCCCTTGCCTGGATGCTTCTTGAGATACCTAAGTATCCTGTGTGTTGCTTCCAGATGTGATTTTTTAGGGTCGTGCATGAACTGGCTCAGTAGATTACTGAGTATGTAATGTCTGGTCTAGTGGTTGACAGGTATATGAGTTTGCCAATCAGTCTTTGGTACATGTGCTTGTCTATTCTTGAGTCATCTTCTCCTTCACTGTGCAGTTTCAAGTTCAGTTCCATGGGGGTATCAGCTCCCTTCGATTCAGTCATACCAGTGGTTTTCAGCAGGTCCATCACATATTTTCTTTGAAAAATGAATATTCCATCTTTGGAGTGTGATACTTCTATACTAAGAAAGTAGTGAGCTATTCCCAGGTCCTTTATCTCAAATTGTCTCTTCAACATTTCTTTTGTTCTTTCAATTAACTGTTTGTTGTCCCCAGTTATTATCAAATCATCTACGTAGACCGCCACAATCGTTGTTCCCTCATCAGTGATTGATATGAACATTGAGTTGTCTGCCCCACTCATCTTGAATCCTCCTTGTATTAGCTTTGAGCTCAACTTCAAATACCAAGCCCTTGGTGACTGTTTCAGTCCATACAATGATTTTTTTAGTTTACACACAAGTTGATGTTGAGATTGAGCTTTGAATCCCTAAGGAATTTCCATATATATTTCTTCATCTAAATCTCCTTGTAAAAATGCATTATTTACAGCCATTTGATGCAACGTCCATCTTTTGACTGCTGCTACTGATAGTAACATTCTTATAGAACTCATTTTTGCCACGGGGGTGAATGTTTCATCATAGTCTATGCCTTGTACCTGAGTATACCCCTTAGCTACTAGTCTTGCTTTGTACCGCTCTATCTCCCCCTTGTTATTATATTTTATCTTCCTTGTCTTTCCTTCTCCTCTGTCGTTCCCCCTCTTCATCTGCTACCACAGCAGCATAGTGAAGATTGAGGGCGGTGGGTAGAGCAGCAGCGACGGAGACGGAGGTGGCAGCGGCACTGCGGCGGCGGCGCTTTGGTAAACTCTCTCTCTCTCATGTGATTTGCCCTTCTCCGCCACTCTCATGCTCTCTTGCCCTCTCTGCTGCACGTTCTCTCTTCCTCTCTCTCGCCACTCTCTTTCCCCTTTTCGCTAGTTCTCTCCCGCACCATCCCTCTCCTCATTCACCCTCACTCCCCCACCTGCTTCCTCTCTTCTCCCACGCACTCTCACCCTCACTGCCGTCTTCCATCTTTCTGTCCAAACCCCTCTCTTTGTCTCCCCTTGCTATCCGCGCCTCCCATTGCCACCCGCTCCTTGCATGAGCTCTCTTCCCTTCCATTTTCTATTGTTTTTCCCCTTTTCCCCAACCGAGCATTCTTCATCACTGACTTTATCCCTGTTTGATTGGATTTCAGTTTAGGGAACGTGTTCTTCCCCTCATAACAGCGATTTTTGGTGTTGGTGGTGGCGGCTTGGCACAATTTTTACCGTTTGGGGATCGATTGAACGCTTGAGGTGGCTGCCGGAAGGATTGCAGCAGTCTAGGCTCTTGATTTGGGGTGAGCAAGGCCTAATCGAGCCTAGATTATTGAATATTATCTATTAGGGCATGTATAATTATTGTTTAAGCATGATAGAAGGTAGGTTTGATGATTTTAAATGCATGTCAGCGACTTTGCTTTATGGGGAAAGTGTAGGATTATGTTGGAGAACCGTTGATTCATGTATTTATTGATCTCTTAGGCTTGAGGTGTTGATTTTCAAAGAAATAGGGAAGCATGGTAGAGATTGTGGTGTTGTGGGGAAAGATTTAGAACCGTCTTAATGAACACGTGACTCATGCTTTTGCGAGCGGGCATATCTTGGAGTTATTTGGGGAAAACGTACGTAAGTTGGAGGTGACTATGGAGTTGACACCTAGACTATAGAAAGTGAATGAGAAATGTGTTGTGAGGGACTGAGCGAAGCATTGAGCTATTATGCCTGTTGGCAACGGCAAGAAGTTGGGAAGTGACCTATTGGAGGGTTTGTAGGTCGACACTACCTGTCGACGCCCTCTTGAGGCAATAACATGTGCCTCAATGCTTTTGTTTTGTATTTGTTTGAATTGTTTAGGTATCTAGTAGAAATCTTATCTTTTGTTTATGTTTGCAAGTACACCAGGCACGTCCCGTCGACCTTGAGCTACCAGATTCGAAGCTCGATGAATTTTGAAGAGTTTTGTGAGCGCGCCACAGGTATGGCAGCATTCCAGGCAAATTCCTGCCTGGGGTAATTGTATGAATGTGTGTTCTTAGGATCGTGGGATCCTAGGATTTTGATGCAAATTGATTTATTGTTTTGTGAATGAATATAGGTATACCTGCATATGATTGTTTTGAAAGGTTATTAGAAGTTTGTTTTGAAAATATTACGCATTTGCATGTGCATTCTAGAATTGGTAACTGTTTAGGACAGATGAGGCGAGGTATCGAGTCGAGTGACTCTTCAACCCCAATTGTGCATTAGAAAGCATCCTAGAATGATAACTGCATAGGACAGCTACAAGCCCATCAAAGATCGAGATTACTCTCTATGGTTTGGCTAAGTTTTTCAAAGATGTGACTGTTATGATAATGAATGTGAATGTTGTGTTTGTTGAATACACATTGTCGTGGAAAATGTTGCAAATGATTGAACAGAGGGTAGTTGTACCCATATTGTTATGACGGCTAGCCAAAACTATTGTTGTTATGTGTAGCCCTCGTGTGGAGGCAATTGGAGGTGTGGGTTCACTCGTGAAGTGAACAAACCTCATGAGCTAGCCAGTTATTTGTGTTTGTGCAAGTATAAGTATAAGAATGAAAGAATAGGAGATGAGAGGCTTGTGGGATGTGGCTATGTGTTTGGGAGTTGTCCCGCTTTCGCCACTGGTCTCGCCTGTTCGGAGCGCAAGCGGTGCAAAGCCTCAGGGTAGTGTTGTGTGATGTACTTCGAGCGTAGGCTCTCGCCTTTCCAACCTGGGTGTCCTAGGGAAGGCTGAGTATCTCTCCTTGAAATTCACACATCCATGGATGAGTGCTCTACCGCTGCAGCGGATGGATGGATCCATACTGTTTTGGGCCACCACGAGGGTTGTCTCTCGGCTGTAGGCCGCCCGCGGTGTGCATGTGCCTATGTTTGCACCCACAGGAACTGTCAATTCACTGATATTAAGGAAAATGAAATGTATGTGAATGAAATGTACGGGATTGATGTGCATGTGATTGTTGTGCTTATGAATGCAAGTGACATGTTTAAGCATGCCTTGCATGTGATTGAAATTGTGTTACTGTGGCCATTGGGTGGCCTTTGCATGTCATGCCTTGACAAGACATGATGATAGATTGTTTTGATGTTTGCTTGTATAATTCAGCCCTACCTAAGAGGGTTTTGACTTTTCTGCGCTTGTTGCCATACTGCGAAGGCTAAGCCTTCAGTTGTTTCCTTTTTCAGGTTTTGGCGGACCCGGAGCAGCAGGTTGAGCAGATGGCTTCACTCACGTCCTACTGAGGAGGTTTTGGGTCAATTGTAGAGCCGGCGCGTCTTGTTTTGGTTTTATTAATGCCTTGTTTTTTGTTAGGCATCAATGTTGTGATTTTAGGCATTTTTATCATATGTACAAATGAACTGAAATTCTTATTTAATGGACAGCTTGCCCATTGTAGTGCTTTGCTTGGCTCATCTCTTTTGAAATTGTTATGTCGTTGCACTCCAATGCTTTATGTTAGAAAAAAAAATGTTGTGGTTGAGGGTCAAAAAGGTTGGGGTGTAACAGTTTTGGTATCAGAGCTATGGCAAACCCCACTATGGATGTGAGTTAAAGCTTGTCTGTGAAGCCGTGTTGCCCAGGTATGCATTTATTTGATGAGAGTGTTATTGTCATTTTGATTTTTCAAGTATAAGTACATAATGTGAAACATGTTTTGAATTTCGTGCTAATGCACGTCGTGATTTGATTTGCGAGATTAGTCATAGACTGAATTTGAGAATAAGGTTATTGTTTGTACAAATGGAATATCATCGTAAGGGTAAGAAGCGAGTTGGGCCGTCTATAGAGGCACAAAGAGAGCCTAGTTCGGCCCATTCTAATGCGCATACCCCATGTGATGACAGTACGTCAGGGCACCGTTATGCCCAACTGGGTGAGGGTGCTCAAACCCCACCAAGGCAGGCTCCACCAGTAGATCAACAGACCATTTTGCTGACCACGTTGCAAACGCTGACCTACCTTGTACAGTCTATGGTCAGTAACCAGAGGGGTAATGCATCTCCTTCAGGAGACACCACTGCGCCACTTAAGGAGAAGGCATCAGCGGTGTCATTTCAACAGTTCATGGCGATGAAGCCGCCTATCTTTACAAGAGGGTGCAGTCACGATAAGGCAAAACAATGGATTGAGGAAATTGAACGCATCTTCGTGCTTCTGAAGATGTCAGAGGAAGACAAAGTGAACTATGGCACTTACCTGCTGAAAGGTGATGCCATGGACTGGTGGCAATCAACTCTTGAGATCCGGTATGCAGGCCAACCGTCAATCTCTTGGAAGCAGTTTAGAGATTCCTTCTTCAACACCTACTATCCAGTGCATGCTAGAGACAAGAAAATGCAAGAGTTTCTTGATCTGCAGCAAAATCAAATGAACTTGGAGGAATATATTACAAGATATCGACACTTGGAGGCGTATTGCCCTCACTTCTATACTACAGATGGAGCCAGAGCAGACAAGTTTGTGCACGGTCTGCGGGATGGATTGCGAAGCAAAGTTTTGATGAGCAGACCTCGTGACTTTGACGAGGCGGTCACTATGGCAAGACATATAGAAAAGACTGGGCAAGAACAAAGAAGGATCATCATAAGAAAGCAGGCCAGCACTCACAAGGTGGGCGAACACAGGTCAAGCGCCAACACTTTGCGGGACAAGGCCTTATGAGAGGCGGGATGACCGAACTTTCAGACGGAACCAGCCAAACCGCAGTGAGGCCACCCAGGGGTCAATGGCCACTCTGACTTCTTAGAGGTGACCTACTTGTTCATGTGTGCACCCCGAGAAGCCGTACTATCGAGAGATCAAAGCTTGCTTACACTGTGGAAGGATGGGGCACTTCATCAAGGATTGCCCCTTAAAGAAAGAAAGAGGATTGAAGAAGCCTGAGGCCGGTCCTTCTAGTGCGCGACAGACTACTAGACGTGTCTATGCGACTACTGTGGAGGAGCTTCAGGCACACGACCTTGTTGAAGGTACTTTACTAATTGGTTCTCACATTGCTAGAGTATTGTTTGATGCAGGGGCGACCCATTCATTTATATCTAGTCGATTTGCTACTTCACTAGAAGTGTCGGCTAGGAAGATGCCATATGTTTTAAAAGTTGTTAGCCCTATGCATGCTCAAGAATCGTGTAGTGAATATCTACTTGATGCGGACATGGAGATCCATCAACATCACTTACCTGCACAGTTGGTGATCATGAATCTCTGTGAATTCGATGTGATTTTGGGCATGGATTGGTTATATGCGCATTATGCTAATGTAGATTGCAGGAAGAAACAGATACAATTGTTGATTGATGAAATGCAACCTGTGTAATTCCATGCTCGTAAAGCTAGTTGAACTGACAAGATAATGGTCTCTACATTGAAGGCTAAACGTTTGATAGAAAATGGAAGTGTTGCTTTCGTGGTCAACGTGTTGACCAATGAGGCTGAACCAGTGAGGTTACAGGATGTTGCTGTGGTGAATGAGTACCTCGATGTGTTTCCCGAGGAACTGCCAAGTCTGCCTCCAACACGAGAAGTGGAATTCAAGATAGAGTTGTTGTCAGGGACAGCTCCCATTTCTAAGGCACCCTACCGTATGGCACCGACAAAGTTAGAAGAATTGAAGAAACAATTGCAGGAGCTCTTAGACAAAGGCTTCATCCGACCTAGTGTGTCACCTTGGGGAGCACTTGTGTTGTTTGTTAAGAAAAAGGATGGGACAATGTGTTTGTGTATAGACTACCACATGTTGAATCAAGTCACCATCAAGAATAAGTATCTGCTTCCAAGAATTGAAGACTTGTTTGATCAACTTAAGAATGCACATGTATTCTCCAAGATCGATCTGAGGACAGGGTATCATCAACTCTTGATATGGGAGGAAGATGTTGCGAAGTCTGCTTTTCGAACAAGATATGGGCATTATGAATTCAGAGTCATGCCTTTTGGGTTGACCAATGCTCCCGCAGCATTCATGGACCTCATGAATCGGGTTTTCCAAGAGTTCTTGGATCGATTTGTTATTGTTTTTGTTGATGATATCTTGGTGTACTCAGAGAGTGAGACAGAGCATAGAGACCACTTGAGAAGTGTATTGGGTCTTTTGCACAAGCATAAGCTTTATGCCAAATATTCGAAATGTGAATTTTGGTTAGAGAACGTAAACTTTCTGGGTCATGTGATCTTAAAGGAAGGAGTTTCCGTTGACCCGACTAAGGTGTCAGCTGTACAGAACTAGAGGATGCCTTGTAGTGTAATTGAGGTTAGAAGCTTTTTGGGTTTGGCAGGATGTTATCGCAGGTTCATACAAGACTTTTCGAAAATAGCTACGCTCTTGACTAAGCTATTAAGAAAAGGAGTGAAGTTTGTTTGGAATGAAGAGTGTGAGAAGAGTTTTCACACTCTGAGGACAAGCTTACTACTGCCTCTATTTTGACGCTTCCATCGGGTCATGTATAGTACACAGATGCATCAGGAATCAGTTATGGTTGTGTATTGATGCAACATGGACGTGTAGTGGCTTATGCATCCAGACAGTTGAAGGCACATAAGCAACACAATCCCACTCATGATTTGGAGTTGGGAGCGGTTGTGTTCGCATTGAAGATGTGGAGACATTATTTTTATGGGGTAACATTTGAGGTGTTTACAGACCACAAGTCATTGAAGTATATATTCTTCCAAAAAGATCTAAATATGAGGCAAAGAAGATGGATTGAATACTTAAAGGATTATGATTTACGATATCATATCATCCAGGCAATGCAAATATGGTGGCTGATGCTTTGAGCAGACATGCGATGGCAACAATGTACAGTATGTTGACTTGTTTTTGGACATTGTTGCAAGATGTGATAGCTTGGCAGCCTTACCTTTGTGACGAGAACAAGGCAACGATGACGGCCTTGATACGACATCCTTTGATGGTAGAACTTGTATTGAAGCAAAAGGAAGATCCTGATTTTGCTAAGAACATGGAAGAATGCAAGAAGGAAAATTCTTCTTGGTATCTAGATGAAGATGGTTCATTGCGGTTTCGACAAATATTGTGGGTCCCTAGAGATGAAGGGGTGATACGTCAGTTGCTTGATGAGGCTCACAAATCCAAATTTTCCATACACCCTGGCAGTACAAAGATGTTTCAGGATATGAAGAGAAATTTTTGGTGGCCTGGAATGAAACGTGAAATTGCAGCATATATTGCGAAATGCTTAATTTCCCAGCGGGTCAAAGCAAAGCATCAACGGCCAGGAGGCTTGTTGCAAATGGGATTGGGAAGACATTACGATGGATTTTCTGGTTGGTTTGCCTCACACCAAGAGACAACACGATGCCATATGGGTGATCGTTGATCGACTTACGAAGTCCGCTCATTTTCTACCAATAAGAATCAGTCAGTCCTTAGAAATGTATATTGGTGAGATTGTGAGATTGCATGGACTGCCAAAGTCTATCATCACGGATCGAGATCCACATTTTACCTCTAGGTTTTGGGAGCATTTGCAAAGGGCATTGGGTACCAAGCTTAAGCTGAGCACAACATTCCACCCCCAAACTGATGGACAATCTGAGAGGATTATTCAGACCTTAGAGGACATGTTGCGTGCTTGTGTCTTAAAGTGGAAATGAGAATGGAACAAACATGTGAAACTGACAGAATTTGCGTATAATAACAGTTACCACTCTATTATTAGGATGGCACCTTTTGAGGCTTTGTACGGAAGACCATGTAGATCGCCAGCTTGTTGGACCGATTTGGGTTATGGTAAGATTGAGAACCCTTTAGTATTACAACACTATACCGACCAAGTGCAATTGATAAGAAAAAAGTTGTTGATGGCTCAGAGTAGACAGAAAAGCTATGCCGACATTCGACGTGGAGAGTTGACTTTTGTGGTTGGTGATCATGTGTTCTTGAAAATTTCTCCTACTAAAGGCGTTTTTCATTTTGGTGTGGGAAAGTTGAGCCCGAGGTTCGTAGGACCTTTTGAGATATTAGAGAAGATTGGAGAGGTGGCATACAGATTGGCACTGCCACCTGACTTGAGTCATGTTCATGACGTTTTCCATGTTTCCATGCTTCGAAAGTACGTACCGAATCCTACTCATGTGATTGATTTTCAAGGTATTCAGGTGCAAGATGATTTGACAATGGAAGAGAAGCCTATTAGAATTGTAGATCAAAGAGAGCAAGTGCTTTGCATGAAGAGAATTCCTTTGATGAAAGTGGAATGACAGTACCATGGATTGAAGGAGAGCACATGGGAACTTGAGGAGGATATGCGGAAGAAATACCCACATCTGTTCTCACATTGAGGTATGATCTAAATTTCGAGGACAAAATTTCTTTTAAGGAGGGTAGGATGTAAGGCTCGGTTTTTTTTTTTTCAGAGCGGGTCGGGTCAGGGTCCAGACCCGGACCCGAGCCCCACACGCGTATGGAGCCCGACACCGACTCTCCTCCCTCGTCTTTTCTTCTCCTCCATCGTTCCCCCTCTTCGTCTGCTACGACCTCAACACAGTCAAGATCGAGGGCGGTGGGTAGAGCAGCAGCGACAGCGACGGAGGTGGCAGCGGCACTGCGGCGGCGGCACTTTGGTAAACTCTCTCTCTCTTGTGCGATTTGCCCTTCTCCGCCACTCTCATGCTCTCTTGCCCTCTCTGCTGCACGTTCTCTCTTCCTCTCTCTCGCCACTCTCTTTCCCCTTTCCACTAGTTCTCTCCCGCACCATCCCTCTCCTCATTCACCCACACTCCCCCACCTGCTTTCTCTCTTCTCTCACGCACTCTTACCCTCACTACCGTCTTCCCTCTTTTTGTCTGAACCCCTCTCTCTCTGTCTCCCCTTGCTATCCGCACCTCCCCTTGCCACCCGCTCCTTGCATGAGCTCTCTTCCCTTTCATTTTCTATTGTTTTTCCCCTTTTCCCCAACCGAGCATTCTTCCTCACTGACTTTATCCCTATTTGATTGGATTTTAGTTTGGGGAACGTGTTCTTCCCCTCATAACAGTGATTAGGTGGTGTTGGTGGTGGCAGCTTGGCGCTTTTTTTTTCGTTTGGGGATCGATTGAATGCTAGAGGTGGCTACCAGAAGGATTGCAGCAATCTAGGTTCTTGATTTGGGGTGAGCAAGGCCTAATCGAGCCTAGATTATTGAATATTATCTATTATGGCATGTATATTTATTGTTTAAGTATGCTAGAAGGTAGTTTTAATGATTTGGAATGAATGTTAGCGACTTTGCTTTTTGGGGAAAGTGTAGGATTATGTTGGAGGAGCATTGATTCATGTATTTATTGATCTCTTAGGCTTGAGGTGTTGATTTTTGAAGCAATATGGAAGCATGGTAGAGATTGTGGTGTTGTGGGGGAAGATTTAGAACCATCTTAATGAACACGTGACTCATGCTTTTGCGAGCGGGCGTATCTTGGAGTTATTTGGGAAAAACGTACGTAAGTTGGAGGTGACTAGGAAGTCATCGAAGAGCCCATCGAGGAGACTGTGAGGGCCTTGTTGGTTATGAAACCCTCACCAAGCAAATAATTCAAGCAAGATATCATTGGTTCACTATGCAAAAAGATTGTTACCAATTCGTCAAAAGATATAAATAATGTCAACTGCATGCTCCAATGATCCATGCACCACTCTCACACTTACATTCTGTAACATCTCATTCATCATTTTCAATGTGGGCATTTGACGTAATCGGACCAATATTCCCCTGTGGTTTTTAATGGCCATACGTATTTTCTTGCTAATTATTTTACCAAATGGGTAGAAGTCATCACGCTCAGAAGGGTAGAAGGGCATCACGTAGTGTCCTTCATTCACAAAAATCTTCTCTACAGATTTGGAGTCCCTCATGATATATTATCTGATAACGAGACTCATTTCAAAAATGAAAAGATGAGGAAGTTGTGCAGTAAATACCGTATCATGCATAATTTTTTAACTCCTTATTACCCCCAATGTAATGGGCAAGCAGAAGCCATCAATAAGATCCGGATCCGCATCTTGGAGCAGACGGTAGAAACTAGAAGAAACCAACATGAAAAGATGCATAACGCTCTATGGGCATATCACACCACTATGAGAACTCCAACAGAGTTAGTCTACGGAACAGAAGTGGTTCTGCCATTACATTTGCTGAAACCCACTTTGAAGTTCACTTCTCTCATAGAACTTTCCCTAACTCAATATCAGCAGTAGAGGCTAATGCAGCTCGATTTGCTAGATGAGAAGAGGCTAAAAGTGGCTGAGCACACTGAGGCCTATTGCCAAAGGGTGGCTAGATAGTAGTCTTTAGTAAACTCTAGGTTGTGCAATCTTCACTTGTCATAATAGTTGGCACCATTCCTTCTTTAGTTTGTCTTACAAATCTTTCATGATTAATGTCAACTAGTCTCAAATTTCAATATGTAAGAAGACAAAGGCAAGAAAGATTATTTTTTCCCCTTCTTTACACAGCAAAAAATGATTGGTAGCATTTCAACATACCAAGAAAATGCAGTTGGTGGGAATGCTTGAAAAGAAAAAGTGAAGGATTATAAACTGCAATTGCCTTGGCTACCTACCCAAGTTACTAGGAATGTTGGTGTCCCTGTGCCCCCAAGTAGAAATATGTCTTGCCAGTTCATCTATACATGGTGATGTTCACTAATAAATAATGAAAATAAGCAAAAAATCGACATGTTTGTACTAAAAACAAAAGAAATATTGCTACGGTCACCACTGTTCCCTCACTTTTAAGCATAATGAATTTACCGGCAAGAAGTTTCTAGACTAACATGACATTCTTTCACTTCAAAAACAGATGAGTGGATGGTCCATATTGCTTTCACATACTACACATGTACAAACTAGTTGAATCCCAAAGTGTGTTGAAGCTTCTTGAAAATTGATAACCACTCATCCAGAGCAAGGAAGAGAGCCCATTTGACTCTGGAATAGTCTCATTTCTTCACCTCTTTGTACCAGGAGCATGTGGCGTTGATCATTTGATTCTCCCCGCTGGTTAATTTTTTGTGTCTTGACAACATTAAACACAGTCGAATAAATTTAAAAGCAATGGTGATATAATCTGTTCTGCTTTCTTCCTAACACTCGTATCTGTTTCCTTCAAAAGAAATATGTCTCTGAGGCTGATTTCTACGTAAGGGTACTGCTGTGTGGAGGACATTGGGAGGGTCTTATTTTTGCAAATCTGCTCNAGTTTGTGTTGCTTTACCTTGCTAATTTTTTTCTGGTTGCTGCAATTTTTTACTTGTTACAGTGTAGACTTGTGCTATTCTGTTTTAACAAGATGCTCGTATAAGAGACACTTCTAAATCCGAAAACATATGGGGAAGTAGATATTTCTTTTAGGGAAAGTATAAAAAAAATCATAACAAGGAATATCATGATTTTCATGAGATAACGTTGATGGTTTATTAAATATTCTTGTAAAGTTGTTGGTTGTTGATAAATGTACGTGTACATATTACCTTAATATCTTCTATGTCAATTATGTCATGTATTTTAATGTGTTAAGGAAAATTGTAAGTTGTAACAACTATTGTGTTATGTTTTTTCAGAATAATTCATTTCAAATGCCGTGTTACTAGAGATTGAACTGTGTGTTACCATATGCTTGTTGGGGAACCTGGGCTGGTTTTCTGCAATGGGAATCAGCTGTTAGCAAAATAATCTATAAGATTGAGCTGTACGTTACGGAATGATGCTCAGTAATGTTGTTGGTACTGCACGTGGTAACATTGTGGGTGTGCTACTAAATACCTTTAATTATGTATTTTCAATGTTACTAAGTGGTAAATTTCTTGTAATGTATGCTTGATCTTGTTTTTTCAATCACACAGAAATAGTTAATGTCTCATTCGTTGCTGCACCATCTGAATACTTAACACATTAATTCCTGTTGCACAACTATCACTTATCATTTCCTTATTGAGAAAATATTTGATGAAATGCCTACTAAACAGTTGTCTTCTAGATAGTGCTGGTAGTTGGACACCACAGGCACGGAAACTTGCTTGAACTGCATCAACTGTTTGATGAAATTTTGGAGCTACTGTCCCATGGAATATAATGCTTGCAGGATGTGTTCAATGCAGATGTCCTAAGGGGACTCTGCCTCTCTTCCATGAAATGCAATTAGCTTCTATGATGAAGTGACAATCATCAGATCAATAGTTGCTAATTGCTAAAGAAATAGTCGTTGTATTTACAATAGTCTTGTAATCATGCTTACTACATTGACCAAACATGGAAAACATATGCCTTTCTCCTCAATTTGAAATTTTCACAGTTACTAACATTATAAGGAACTAAAAGGTAAAAAATATACTAAAATGGGGTGTCAGAGCTCCAACATTTTTTCCGAGGTTCCTTTTGAATATTGTTTCTTTTAGATTGATTATAAGTTGCTCAAACCATATGAACTTCAGTCTGAAGTTGAGTACCATTTTCTTGTAACTGATTACTAGTGGCTACTATCTGAACCATTTATATTCCTAATTTGTTGCTCATCCTGTAATCAACTAAGCTTGTCACTGCTATTGCTTTGTAGTTATTATTACATAACTTCCATGTGTATTTTGTAAGATAGGACATGCATTTGTTCTTGGTTGGACAATGGAAAATTAGATGGGTCAAATGCTTGCAGATCAAACTTGATGTGAAAGAAGACGTGTAGATCTTGCTCGCTTGGAGTATTGTTTAAATGCCCTATTTAGGCTATGTCATGGATGTTCTAACCATGTTTATAGGCAAAGAAAGGGTAAAAAGTAACTTACACAGCTTGCCTAAGTAGAGTAACACTAAGCCAGAGTCAAGTTCCTGGGGCGTCAAGTTGCATCCAGCTAGCCCATTTTTGTCTTGTTCTGTCTTGAAGGCCGTAATTGTTCAATGCCTTCACTTTGTTGTATATTTCTTTGATTATAGGTTTTTCTACACATCATTTGGAGAGAAGGGTACATGGGCCAATGGTGTGTATTGGGTGGAAGCATGGACCAAGTTTGGGTGATTCATGTTGACATGTGTATATGATGCAGCATTATTTGTGTGGTTTCATTATAAATTGTCAATGATATTTTAACTGACATATTCCAGTGAAATACATGTTTTTGTTCTTTCCTTATGTCTTAATGTCTAGCCTAGCTTTTATACGTTTTTGCTTTATTAGCATATGCTTGTTGCTGAAATGTAAGGACCAAGGTTTAAATACAATGGACGAGCACTATTTTGTAGTTGTTGGTGGGCTAGTTGATTACATGGTGATCGTCATCATTTTCAAGTCATGAACTTTTTTCAAAAAAGAAAGTTCCTAATTTGGACATGTGACTATCATTACTATATATATATTTAGTAGTTGACGAAGACTTGTATCCAAACACTTTCAAAAAAGACTTGTATTTGACTAATTGCAAATTTATGCTTCAGGAAGTTTTTGTTAGAATGATGTTTTCTGATGATACGTGGATCTTAGATCGTCTATTTGTAGAAAGAGAGAAGAGATAGAGAAAATATTTTTTTTGATCATAGGTTTCTTATATCTTTATCATCTAGGTTGTTTCTACTTGTAGAAAGAGAACGAGAGTGGGAGCAACAGAGAAAGAGAGAGAGAGAGAGAGAGAGACCAAAAAAGTGAGTATACTTTTATTGTTACATGCTTTTATTTATTAGGTACTTTCTTTTATTTTATGTGAAGTTTAAATCATTCATATGCCTAGAGAGAAAAGAGAGAATGTGATGAAAGAGAACATTTTGTTAACTTTTTTTCATAGTATGTGGATTTGTTGGTTGTTCACATGTACATAGAGAGGGTGAGAGAGAGAGAGAGAGAGAGAGAGAGAGAGAGATCGAGATCGAAAACATGTTTTATTGGCTCAAATATTTTTTACATGTTTCATTAAATATTTTCTTCCATTAATGTATGTTGATTTTAGGTCTTGCATGTGCATTGAGGGAAAGAGAGAGAAAATGTTTTTTTGGCTTATACCTTTTAATATGTTTTATAGAATATTTTCTTTCACTTTATGTGAATGTTAGGACGTTTATATGTTTAGAGAGAGCGAAAATATTTTTATTCGTTAATTTTTTATAAGTTTTATCGTATGTTTGTACGTAGAGAGAGAGAGAAATGCAAACCATATGTTAAACATGTTCATCCGATAATTTAAATAAACATCAAACAAAACACGTTTAAATGACCCCTGCCTCTCTTAGTGCAAAGACAGCCAAATCAACCTACTTTAATTATTTGGAAGATACTAGAAGATGAGAAAAAAAAAATATTTGCCCTGCTTTTTTAACCATTGTCTGATCCACAAGCAATATATTCTGTGCCAGGTGCAACAAGATCCACCAAGAAGGAGACTCTCAGCATGAAGCAGAAGCAAGTACGATTTGGAAGATCTTTTCAGAAAGTAGGGTCTTGTCAGTGGGATCCCATCTTGCTGCTCGTTAACAATCATCTTTCGAACCGTCACTGCTCATCTTTTAATTTTTTTTTTTTTTTTGTTCAGCAATCCATGTCTATTGAGAGGGCGTTTGGTTGCAGGAACACACGGTTCCAAGAACAGAATGTTCTGAGAAATGGTTGATACATAACAGAATGTTCTCTTGTCATCGGAGAACGCAAAAGCCAAAAAACTGTTCCTACTTGTAACGCCCTTACCTCGGAACGTTTTTGCGAAACGCTTGCTCGAAACCCTCAATCGCTCAAAACTCGCTCAGCCTTCACAGTCTCGCTCAAATGCTGGTGCTGCAGTCTCATGCACGTTTCGCATTTCCTGGTTCGTCTTCGGCAGAGTGCATCTCATTCTTCTTCTCTTTTCACTGTTCTTCATCCTCTACCTTCACTTCTTCTGTGGCTTCTTTACTAATCAACTGGGTTGCCCTATCTGAGACCGTTGATCGACTCCACCTATAATTGCTCCCCTCTTCAGCCTCTCTTTATATCGTGGACACTTGTAGTTGCAGGTATGTTTTTTACTACTTAAATTAATTAGTCACCTTCATAGGAAATTTGTGACATTTACGCTTTTTTCCCGAATCACTAAAGAGGGGCTGTACCTATTGGGGATTTTGGGATACAATGGCCATCATCCTCGTAATCATCCAAGTGTAGCCAACCTGCTGGGGAGTTTGGGATTGGATGCTTTGAATTAGGGTCTCCCTTGAATTTCTTGTTGTCTTTTCTCAACCTCTTATTCTAAGAATTCTTACATATGTTATTTTCTCTGATTTTGTGAACAGATGACAATGTCTGCATCTTCATCTCCTCTGTGGTGATTAAGTTTGGAGTTTCAGGCTTTCAGCTGATCAAGCACAACATCATGTCGTTGTTGTTTTTATGATGTAAAGACCTGAGCTTTAACGATTTGTCTATTACTATCATCAAAGAAAATTAAATTCATCCGTAAAGGCTATGTCTTAAAGCGCCTCTCTTTGCCGCCCACCCCAGATGAGCCTGAACCAAGAGTGCCGCTTGCGCCTAGAGGCCTGCTTCCCCTTCAAAGATCAAATTGGTCACCACTTTCTTGTATGTTTAGTCTCCAAGTTGATTCGCGCAATATAATCAGGGTATTTTTATTCTTGCTTCTAGGTCTTCATGACTAGGTCTGATTCTTCTTGTTACCCTCAGGTTAGGGAGGGCTTAAAGCAAATTTCTCAAGCATTGAAGGAAATCGACAGGCTAATGGAACAAATGTAGCTGCAATCAGAATCTTGATACAGTGTAAACCGTCCTTTGGAAGATCTAATGTATTGTCACAAGTGTAGAAACATCTTGAACTTGATTTAATATTTGATATTACATGTAACAATGCAATATATATTGATGGAATATTACTTGTCTATATGTTTTCATGATATACCGATGAAACAATGACAATGATGGCATCCTCCCAGTTAAAGCAAACATTTGAAGTTTTAGTGGGAAAAACTGCCATATGATCATTACGCTTAGTCACAAGGCTTTATGTCTGGCACTGTCACAAATATGTCCGATATTTTGAAAGTGTCTTGATATTATCACCACTTCTGAAACTAGTTGATAATGTGGTAAAACATCTATTAGAAAAGGAAGATTTTGAGTTATTATCCCATGCTTTCCTCATATTTTCCCTAAACCTTCTAAAGCAAGTTCCTTTTAAATTACTAAGCATGTGATTTTCTCTTTTCTCTTATTTGATGTTTTCCAAAACGTTCTCCCACTTGTCTTTTCACATTTTCCAAGTAAAATACTAAAAAAGCCGTTTTCTTTTGTGGTAATTATGCTTTTCAAGCTGTGGAACTTCGTAGATTTTCCTGACATTTTCTTCAGAAGAACCATGCCTTTAGGGTCCATGTATTAAAATGTGGACAATATCCGATAGATGATAGCAAAAACATCCCTCCTCCCATTAAGGGGAAAATGTGCAGACTCTTGTCCATTTTTTGGACCAGTGAACCAAGCATCTTCTGTCCTTTTCCCTCATATTTCCATATATTTAATTACTAGCATTTTCGCACAGCACAAGAATCACCAGGTTTGAGCTAGTGTTTCCTTGATTGAACCTTTTCTTTCTTCCAAATGTTTTATCTAAATTGGAAGAACTATGTTTTGATATTGTCAAGTTTCATGTGGTCCTTGTAGTAGAAATGATGAACACTCTGGCAAGCACCCATGTAAACCAATCAAGGAGCAAGATTTCTGGCAAGATAGTCTGTTGGACACTAGAACTAATGCGGCTGTCAGGTCAAGGAGGTTTGTTGAGAGAAAATCTAAGAACGAGAGAAGAAAATGGAACTCTAATAAGCCTTCTGAAACTCCCACTAGTATCAATCAAGAAAAGACTGTGTGGCTAGTTAATAAATGAAAACCAAGGTTGCGAGTAAAAGCTAGAAGGTTATTGGTCATTGAAGAAGCAGAGATTTCATCTTCAATTAGGGTCTGTGTTTTGCTGTATGAACGGTTGTTTACTTGGAGGATTATTGTAGAAAGGAGAATATTCCAAGGTAAAAACTAGGGAGTACCACAAAATAGGAGGGGTGTTTTATTCACTGACCAGCTTTGGTCCATTAAGTAGTTTAATCTGTAAAATTTGATAGCCTAGTCATCTGTTCAATTTTCCCTTCTCCCTTGTGTCCTAGAAGAACTGATCTGCTTACATGCACTTAATTTATGTAATCTTTGATATTTTCATGCTTGCAGGAAGTTGTGTGAGTGGAAGAAGCAAGAGGTTCTATGAGAAAGGTGTTTGGGCAGGAGCCAACAAGGGGCGAATTATCCAAGGTTGTAGGATCTGATATCAGCGCCATGCGATCATCACTAAAGAGGGGATGGTATAGTAAACATACACTATTAAGCAATTTGATGGGTCTTATCAGATCTATCACATCGGAACATGAACATCAGGGTAGAGGTGTTGCCATCGAGGATCTTCTTCAGGTTTGCCATATGAATATTAGTTGGACAACTGTTTTTCCTGTATATTGCTACTGCTGTGCTTAATGGAAAATGCTTTTTTCCCCTGTATTGTTTATTGCTGAGTCATGGTTATTTCTTGTATGGTGCATCAATTTTGTTGTACATCTGGAAAGTGGCAAGCTAACTGGTTGTTTAGAGTATCATTTTGATATACAAATGACAAAAATTACTTCCATGCTAGGCTGGTGTCTTGTCGCTGTTGCGGGGGATTAATAAATTTGATCATTCATGAGGATACCTTCTCTCAACTTACTCATATTTGTGGATCAAGGATGGCATTACAAAAGCGGTTGTGAGATACTCGAGGCTGATCCTTCTTCCTGCTTGAAATTCTCTCCACATTTTCTTTTTCTTGTTTTGGATTGAATGCAAGAGGGCTTCCTGGAAAGTCGTTATATGAGCAACTATTGATGTGAATCTATCAATCTTTTACATAGGCATGTATATACACTGATTACCCGTGTTCGAAAAACGAATAAGCTATTCTCTGAAAATGCTGGAAGGATTCCAAGACCTGATAAAGTTGCTGAAGTTGTTGGGTTGTCTGTTGAATATCTATCAATGGTTCTACAGGCCTCTAAGGATCCTGTTTCTATAGATCAGCCATTTCATTGGGGCTCCTACATTACACACATGGTCAGATTTACAACATAGAGTTCTTATTTTTTGAAGTATGTTTTGTACATAATAATATTTTGTCAAGCGGGTCTATGTTTGCGGCAGTCTCTTAGCCATGTTTATGGTTTTATAATGCAGCACTTTAGCCAAGATTTTCATGAAGCGGGTCTATGTTTGCGGCAGTCTCTTAGCCATATTTATGGTTTTATAATGCAGCACTTGGTTGCTGATGAAGATGCTGAAACTGCCACAGAAATGTTCATGAGAGAACTTCTACGTGAGGAGATGACTAAACTGATTGGATCTATTAGTCCCAAAGAAGCTGAAGTGTTGAGGTACAGATATGGCTTCCAGAACGACCGAACAATGACACTGCGAGTATGACATTCAAAATGGTATGGAAGAGTACTCAAATAAGCGTAAACAGCTCAAATCTTATTACAACTGCCTAAAAAAGCCACTATATTTTTTGTCGAAATATACTTGTGAGAGAAAAGAGGAGGATGGGGAGCAGATGTTGTGTTTGTCCTTGCCGGTCAAAGCATGATGAGATGTGCAATGCATGGCCCAACGGTGATCAACACCGCAAGTGTTGTAAGAAGCACAGAGATGGCCAGAATGTAGTTAAGGCGGACCTCGCTAATTCGCAGATATGGAGCAAATAGTAGCCAGTAGGAATGAGAGAGAATGAAAGCAACAGCGAGCAAGCACAAGACTGTAAGCAAAGGGAGGCAGAGCCAGTCAGCGGGTAGCTTCTCCACCAAGCAGATTGGCACAAGACCAATAATCCCGCAGACTTGAACACCAACGAGTTGCATCTCGAGGGACTCATAACTGGACATGACATGCTGTTGATGTGTCTCATTCTGCAAAGTGGAAGGATTCATCGTGGGCAAAGAGGCGGAAGCAGTGGAGGAGGAGGAACAAGAGAAGCAGATGGGTATGTGAGGGAAGGGTTGCACGGAGGAAGGATGCTCTGGGCCAGCTACCGATTTGAGGTCATGAGAAGATTGTAAGTACGATATCCTCGGCCTCCATGATAGATAGTCGAGCAGGCTTTTCAAGGACAGGGATAAGTACGACATCTTCTGAACCTTCACTGCAACCCTGTTCAGAACGGCCCTACATCTAAGATTTGGGCCCTCGATGTTGTTCTGTGATTTGGGCTCGGTTTTAACTGGCAAGCTGGGGTCACATGACTGTCACAATAGGGCAAGTAGAGAGCCAGAAGTAAGCAAAACTAACCCAGGGTCACGTGGCCCACTTGGTTCCGCCCCTACGTGACAAGCCGCAAGAGTCACCAGGCCTGTAAGTGCGACGAAGCTCACGCAGGTGAAAGGATGAATAGGAGTTGTCCCTTATGTTGGCCCATTATTGATAAATGAAAGTTTTAATCAATAATGGGCCAACACAAGGGACAACTATTACTCATCCTTTCACTTGTGTGAGTTTTATCGTACTTACGGGCCTAGTGACTCTTGCGGTTTGAAACGTAGGGGCCGAGCCAAGTGGGCCCCATGACCCTGGGTTAGTTTTGCTTACTTCTGGCTCTCTACTTGCCCTTTCGTGATGGTCATGTGGCCCCGGCTTGCCAGTTAAAACCAGGCCCAAATCAGAGAACAACATCGAAGACCCAAATCTTAGATGTGGGGCCGTTCTAAACAAGGTTGCAGTGAAGGTTCAGAAGATGTCGTACTTATCCTTGTCCTTGAAAAGCCTGCTCGGCTATCCGTCATGAAGGCCAAGGATATCGTCTTCCCATGACCTTGAATCGGTCCCTCCCAGTGCATCCTACCTCTGTGTTGCGTTTCCCTCACATACCCATATGCTTCCCTCGTTCTTCCTCCTCCACTGTTTCTGTCTCTTTGCCCATGATGAATCCTTCCACTTTGCAAATTGAGACACATCAACAACATGTTATGTCCAGTTACGAGTCCCTCGAAATGCAGCTCGTCGGTGTTCAGGTCTGCGGGATTATTGGTCTTGTGCTAATCTACTTGGTGGAGAAGCTGCCCGTTGATTGGCTCTGCCTCCCTTTGCTTATAGTCTTGTGTTTGCTCGCTGTTGCTTTCTTTTTCTCTAATTCCTACTAGCTATTATTTGCTCTATATATGCAAATTAGTGAGGTCCGCCTTAACCACATTTTTGCCATCTAAGTGCTTCTTACAACACTTGCGTTTTTTATCACCGTTGAGTCATGCATGTGCATCTCATCATGCTTTGATCGGCAAGGGCGAACACAACATCTGCTTCTCATCTTCCTCTTTTCTCTCACACTTATATTTGGACAAAAAATATAGTGGTTTTTTTAGGCAGCTGTAATAAGATTTGAGTTGTTTATGCTTATTTGAGTACTCTTCCATATCATTATGAATATCAACCTGTGAATGATTCATGTTGGCATATCGAGGTACCAGTCTGTGAGTAGGGGCTGTTCTGAGGGGCTGTTCTGAGAGAGCAGATGATGCCATTATTTTAGTTTTGCCTTTGGGGGGCCTTTTGCTGTATAAATGCTTCACATTTTGGTTTAGAATGTGATACTTGTACATATAGGTGATGCTTGGTGTACTATAGCTCACATTTATAATATGATCTTTTTATAAATTGTCTTATTTCATTATGCATTACTGCACTCATGTGTTGCTTTTATATGGTAGAGCATATTACCTGCTTAGGACAAATCGCGTTATGTACTAACTACGCAGTTAAGCAACTTTTATATGATAAGCCCAAATGATAAAACATATAGGTGCCCTAACCCTTCTTCATGTGCAGATTTTGCAAAATTTTTACATGACTGTCACCTAGGGTGGAACACTGGTTGGACAAGTAAATAGAGCTCGTATGTTGTTTTTATGGTGATTTTCACTAATGAATAATGAAAATAAGCAAAAAATCGACATGTTTGGACTAAAAACAAAAGCAATATTGCTACTCTCGCCACTGTTCCCTCACTTTTAAGCATAATGAATTTATCCACAAGAAGTTTCTAGACTAGCATGACATTCTTTCACTTCAAAAACAGATGAGTGGATGCTCTATATTGCTTCCACATACTACACATCTACTAACTAGTTGAATCCCAAAGTGTGTTGAAGCTTCTCGAAAATTGATAGCCACTCATCCACAGCAAGGAAGAGAGCCCATTTGACTCTGGAATGGCCTCATTTCTTCACCTCTTTGTACCAGGAGCATGTGGCATTGATCATTTGATTCTCCCCACTGGTTAATTTTTTGTGTCTTGACAACATTAAACACAGTCGAATAAATTTAAAAGCAATGGTGATATAATCTGTTCTGCTTTCTTCCTAACACTCGTATCTGTTTCCTTCAAAAGAAATATGTCTCTGAGGCTGATTTCTACGTAAGGGTACTGCTGTGTGGAGGACATTGGGAGGGTCTTATTTTTGCAAATCTGCTCNAGTTTGTGTTGCTTTACCTTGCTAATTTTTTTCTGGTTGCTGCAATTTTTTACTTGTTACAGTGTAGACTTGTGCTATTCTGTTTTAACAAGATGCTCGTATAAGAGACACTTCTAAATCCGAAAACATATGGGGAAGTAGATATTTCTTTTAGGGAAAGTATAAAAAAAATCATAACAAGGAATATCATGATTTTCATTAGATAACGTTGATGGTTTATTAAATATTCTTGTAAAGTTGTTGCTTGTTGATAAGTGTACGTGTACATATTACCTTAATATCTTCTATGTCAATTATGTCATGTATTTTAATGTGTTAAGGAAAATTGTAAGTTGTAACAACTATTGTGTTATGTTTTTTCAGAATAATTCATTTCAAATGCCGTGTTACTAAAGATTGAACTGTGTGTTATATGCTTGTTGGGGAACCTGGGCTGGTTTTCTGCAATGGGAATCAGCTGTTAGCAAAATAATCTATAAGATTGAGC
This sequence comes from Nymphaea thermarum, assembly GCA_011799765.1. Taxonomy (NCBI): domain Eukaryota; kingdom Viridiplantae; phylum Streptophyta; class Magnoliopsida; order Nymphaeales; family Nymphaeaceae; genus Nymphaea; species Nymphaea thermarum. The sequence goes on from JAANDH010001115.1 coordinate 24,372, forward strand.
TGTATGTTACGGAATGATGCTCAGTAATGTTGTTGGTACTGCACGTGGTAACATTGTGGGTGTGCTACTAAATACCTTTAATTATGTGTTTTCAATGTTACTAAATGGTAAATTTCTTGTAGTGTATGCTTGATCTCGTTTTTTCAATCACACACAAATAGTTAATGTCTCATTCGTTGCTGCACCATCTGAATAATTAACACATTAATTCCTGTTGCACAACTATCACTTATCATTTCCTTATTGAGAAAATATTTGATGAAATGCCTACTAAACAGTTGTCTTCTAGATAATGCTCGTAGTTGGACACCACAGGCACGGAAACTTGCTTGAAGTGCATCAACTGTTTGATGAAATGTTGGAGCTATTGTCCCATGGAATATAATGCTTGCAGGATGTGTTCAATGCAGATGTCCTAAGGGGACTCTGTCTCTCTTCCATGAAATGCAATTACCATCTATGACGAAGTGACAATCATCAGATCAATAGTTGCTTATTAGCAGTTGTATTTACAATAATCTTTTAATCATGCTTACTACTTATACATTGACCAATCATGGAAAACATATGCCTTTCTCCTCAATTGAAAATTTTTGTTGTTACTAACATTATAAGGAACTAAAAGGTAAAAAATATACTAAAATGGGGTGTTAGAACTCCAACATTTTTTTGTTGCTCCTTTTGAATATTGTTTCTTTTAGACTGACCATAAGTTGCTCAAACTTTATGAACTTCAGGTTGAAGTTGAGTACCATTTTCTTATAACTGATTACTAGTGGCTACTATCTGAACTATTTATATTCCTAATTTGTTGCTCATCCTGTAACCAACTAAGTCGTTGAATTTTAAATAATAGATTAGTTTCTCTCACTGAAACTTTATGTTGAACACTCTTGGTGAGAGAATGTTGTATGTTCTTGCGTTGAATAAAGGAAGATAGGAAAAGTTAATTAATTGGTTCTGTACTGCAGCCGTCAGGTTTAGTTAATGTCTAGACACGCGCAGCACACCACGGCCCCAGTTTTATAGCATAAGTGATAACGCTTTATGAGGAACATCTGATTTTTAAATCGGATGCTCTATTTAATTTTTTTTTTTACAGAAAGGGCATCGAGCTGGTTATGTGCACGCCTATGTGGCAAGAAAAATAACCAAAATACCTCCATTTAACTATTTTTTTTTTAAAGATTAAAAATTAAAAAGTCTAAACCACCTATTATTTTATAAAAGAAATTCAAAAATACCATCTAGTACTTTTAAGTTAGATTTGTTGCATATAATATTTGAGTGGAGAGCTCAAACTGTAATTAACGAGACAAACAGAAATTTGGTTTTAATTTCACATTAATTATGTCAAATTATCTAATACTTCCTAGGTTAGTAGATTTCGGACCCGAACCCTGTGCAGTGGTTCAAGAAAACACAAATCCTGGTCCAAACCATCCAAATAACCAGGGCAGATCCAATTCAATTACACTTTCTTTTCTTTTAGTTTTCTTTTAAAAGTTCAGAAAAGACGCCTAACTTGCACCTAAGTTTTGGGAAAAGAAAATTCATTGGACTAATCATGAAGTCAAACATGACCGAATTTTTTTGGTTGGTTGTGTCCCTCGAAAAATCAAGCATAATCTCATAAAATAGTATTTTTATTATTATTTCAACGGCATGAATATGAACCTTGTGACCATTGATGAATAAGTTGATTCAAGTGATTATGACTTCCAAAAACATACACATTCCTTCCAACATTAAATAAATTCCAAGGTAATAGAAGATGGGTTAGTTGAAAACTCTAAAAATACGTCTGCACCCCCAAGCGTGGTTTAAATTACTCAAGTCCATCAAGTCCACCTTGATCCTAAGGGTGGGCATCGGGCCGAGAAAATCCCGGCCCGGCCCGGGCCTGGGCCCAACAGGGCGGCCCGGTAGCGGTCCCGGGCCGGATAGGGCGGCCCGGTGCGACCCGGCCCGGCCCGACTGCCTGTTTTTGTAAAAATATAAATTTCTCTAACAGTCTTTTCGAAAAATATAACATTCTTTTCGAAAATTTTGGTAGTAAGGTGGACCCGCTTTATAAATTGCGGGATGAATTTCTGAAAAGTATAACAGTCTTTCCAAAAAATTTGCTAATAAGGTAGATCCGCTTTGTAATTTATTAACTTTGATATAAATTCCGTTGAAACCCTCGTTTTTTTCATTTCTTCATCCCATTTTCTCTCTCTTCGGTACTCCTTCTTCTTCACGGTGGAACCTTCTTCCTTCTCTGAAGGAGAGAACCAGAGAGGGAAAAAGTCAGGAAAATGGAAGGTGGTGGTGGGGGCGTTGGTGGGAGGCGTGCTAGGAGCGGCGCGCCGGGGAAGAGGAGGCCTTCGGGACGACGACGGTGGGGCATGCTAGGTTTAGGGTTTCTTCTAACCCTCTCTTTCAGCAGAACTACATTGAGGTCCGCCTTCATCCAGCCAGTAAGCTACCACCACCAGCACGCCAACTTGTCATCCATTGTCCGCCTTCTCTCAAACAGAGGCAGCAGAAGCACCAGAGAAGGCCGCCACTCAACGACCACGGTGAGATGCTTGTTCACGGGCATCGTAGAAGAGATGGGGAGGGTGGAGGAGTTGGGCCCTTCCCCTGCCGGCGGCTTCGACATGAGGATATCCGCCCAGGTGGTTGTCGATGACGTCAAGCACGGCCACAGCATCTGGCCCGCCAAACGGGCCGGGCTGGGCCTGGCTTTTGGTGGCCAGGCCCGGTACCCAGCCCGGCCCGGCCCGGCAATATTATCGGGCCGGGCTTGGGTCGGGCTGGCCGGCCCAACTGGCCGGATCGGGCCGATCCTTACCGGGCCGGGCCGGGCCGGCCCAGCCCAATACCCACCCCTACTTGATCCACCATTCAATTTGAGTTTAGACTGACTGTTTGATTCAGTCGCACGCTATATGTACAGCATAGGCTTTACTATGAGAGCGAGAGAGAGAGAGATCCAATCACTTGGGCTAGGGTACTCGTCCTAGTTAACAGTAGTTGCATAATTTGTTTGCAAATTAAATTCAAAAATCAAACTTTGAGGAGCGCATTTTTCATCCACTTGATTATGATCAGAAACGAAAAGCCAAGGTCCAAAAGGGGCAGAGCTAATGGTACCCTGAAAAATTAATTGTTGGAGGGGCGACCGATCAACGCGATGCTTGCTCAAACATCATCTAACATTTAAACATCATAACAACTTGAGAGTATGACATTCAAAATGGTATGGAAGAATATTCAAATAAGCTCAAATCTTATTACAACTGCCTAAAAAAGTCACTATATTTTTTGTTCAAATATAGGTGTGAGAAAAAAGAGGAGTATGGAGAACTGATGTTGTGTTCGTTCTTGCCAATCAAAGCATGATGAGATGTGCAATGCAGGATCCAACAGAATTCAGGAACGCAAGTGTTGTAACAAGCACGGAGATTGTTAGAATGTGGTTAAGGAGGACATCGCTAATTGGCAAATATGGAGCAAATAGTAGCCAGTAGGAATGAGAGAGAACCGCAGACCTGAACACCGACGAGCTGCATCACGAGGGACTCATAACTGAATATAACATGTTGTTAATGCGTTTGAATCTGCAAAGTGAAGGATTGATCATGGGCAAAGAAAAAACAAGGGAGGAGGATGAATGACGGAAGCAGATACGCATGTGAGAGAGGGGCTGCGGGGAGGTAGGATGGTTTGGGCCAGCGCCCAATTCGAGGTCATGGGAAGACGATAAGTAGGACATCCTCGGCCTCCATGAAAGATAGCTAAGCATGTCGTACTTATCCCTATCATATTTAACTGATTGCTCTCAAGAAAAAGAGGGTAAAAAATAGGAAATGTGCCCCAAAATGTGTTTTTTGAGGAGAACCTGTTCAGAAAGCCAGCAATCTCCATCAGCGGAGAGCCTAATCTAGGGAGTGCTTCAGACTATGACCCAAATTTATGGAGCGATCTCACAATCCTTCCCTTTGCTTCTACTTTTCGATTGTGGAGTTACAGACAAGGAAAATAAGACACTGCGGCGAAATTCAAAATAATCTGAAAGCATCACAAGAAACCCTAAGATCAAAGGCCAAAGGAAGGGGAAGAAGGCGAAAAAATTCAAAATGCCACCATTTTTTCAAAGAAAATCGGTTATCCGTCGCGTCTGTTAACTGCAAAATTTTGGTCCGAAAACAACCGCTTTCTTTTCTGTTTGGACGGAAAAGCCCCTCGCCATCCCGTAGATAACAAAATAGTACTCACGCTTGCCAAAATTACCCTTAATTTGTCATCATATGACTTTATTTCTTTTCGTGCAATTTTTATTTTTACTACACTAGGTTAAATTTATGTAGCATGCTTTATTTTATGACTATTCCATCAATCGGTTTAAAAAATTAGACAATTTCGTAAAATAATGTTGCTGCTAAATAATTTTTGCAGCGCCACGTTGTTTGTATACTTTATTAGGTTATCAACATTCAATTTGGTCCTAATCCACAATTAGAAGTGAAAAAATAATTTTGTGAAGGATACGTTTACATGAGGATGCTTCTGTAATTTTAACGCCATTGGTATTTTGATTTCAGTAGCCCTCGGCTTCGAGCAAAAGGGCTTTCGAACAAAAGGGAGTACCTCTAATAACTACGATGCTAATAATATGAGGATTGAGCTCCTCATATTAGTTCCAGACAACTAGACAAGGTGACAGTGGTCATAGTTGTTGATGATGGTCGAGACTGATATGACTCGGACACATGTCAGATTCCTACTTCATCTAAACCAATGATGACCATCTGCAGGTGCCCGTCGGCTTCCTGGAAACCGAAGCCTAAGACTTTGAGAAAAAGAAAAGACTTGCAGGATCTCCGACTGACTGACATCAGCTACGAAGATGTCCTGAGTTTGCTCCGGCCAGTGCAACCGAATCATCAGCCAGGTGAATGCCCGAAGTGGAAGATCATGAGATGTTCTGCAGATCAGTAGGCCACTCATGTATCTTTGGCGCATGGCAAGAGCTGCACTGTGAAATAAATGTGCCATTAGTGTCACTTCCCTATGTACTAATTTGCTGGGGTTGTTTGATGGGATCGCAACTTACTAAATGTATGTATCCTCTTAAATGCCAAACTAAGTTGTGCTCAAGAGATGACTATGATATTGCACTACCAACCAAGCCATGACAGGCAGCTATGAGCATTTATATTTTTTCTTTACTTATAACTTAGAAAGTGCAAATGGGATTTTATTGCCAATAAGATCGCCCTAGGTTGCAATCAAAATATTTCAAATATATCAGTTGGACATAGTTTGTTTCTTTGTGCAAATGGATTGATTCGTAGGACGTAGAGCACAACAACCTCTAAGATAAACGGTGATGAGGTTCTTTTAATTTTGATTAGCGTCCTTATTATTGACCAGGTTTAACATGATTATTTAACTTGTTCGCAAAGTCTGTTACTGAGCACGTTCTGCAATCGAGTTCATGCATGATCTGCATTATTGTGCAGTTCATATATATGTAGCTATGGGGAGCACTAATTTTTTCCTGAAATTTCAGGTCGCTGGTGGAGAAATGTTATGGATAAATGTCTCTTCGTGGCAGATAGNCCTGTCGAGAAACTCTTAATTTTTTCCATATATTGCCTCAATAGTAGCTTTTATTATCGGAGAAAAAATTCAACTTCAGTATAAGAAAAAAAGAATAAAAAAAATTGCATGTCATTTGCTTTCTCAAAAAATAAACATCGCTAAATTACCATGCAGACATTTCCTCTCTTAAGACTAAGGCTGGGCCGCAGCAGCGTTCTTGGTACCCAGCCCTATCGGGCCAGGAAAAAGGGACCTGAGCCAGCCTGACTCGTTATCGGGCCGGACCAGGTGCTTAGTCCTAGGAGTGCAAACGGGTCAATTTTAGATAAGATGAATACATTAAAAATCAGTTCAGGATGGTCTTGGGCAGAGTCGTACACAATTAAAAGGAGGAAAAAGTTTGATAGGAAGACCTGATCACGAAGGATCACGAAGGTTTCGTGTGTGACAAAGGAACAGATTTTTGCTCGAAGCAGACGGTCACTAGCTACACATACTTTAATCAAACTTTTTTTTTCCCCTTTCTACATTTCTTAAATATTGCCCACAAACTCTTCTGAAATTGCTGTGCCCCTTTGGACATGTGAAAATAAGGACAACAAGACCCGATAAAATAAAATCGTCACCGGTCAACCGGTGAAGAGAGAGGAGAAAGTAACCGGTATGGTGGGTCCCGCCAATGGGAGGAGGGTGGGATGTATTCGGATTCCAAAGCCACAATTAAATCGAGTTGATTGCGAAATTAGCTTTTTTCCCAGAGAGCCGCCCCACCTCTTCCATTGAAAAAGAAAAACAAAGAAAAGGTTTCTTGATCTGGGGAAAAGGAAGGATTATTTAAAATTATGTTTTGTTAGTGACGAGCTGGGTTTCTCACACTCTTAATAAATTTTTTTAAAAGAAGTTAGGACAATAAACTTTTAAGGGGACGAAGAGGTCTTCCCTTCTAGCAAAAAAGATGCTGAGGTTCGACCAACGAAAATCCTTGCTTTTCTTGTGTGTTTTTTTTCAAGTACTTTTTGCCAAAATGAATTAATAGTGACCCGATTTTGGGATTCTGGTGCCAAGCTAGAGAGGAAATCAGTGTGGGAGGTGTCATTTGTTTTCGACCAGACAACCAAAGCTTGCCACCAGAATCCCAAAATCGGGTCACTATTAATTCATTTTGGCAAAAGGTACTTGAAAAAAAACACACAAGAAAAGCAAGGATTTTCGTTGGTCGAACCTCAGCATCTTTTTTGCTAGAAGGGAAGACCTCTTCGTCCCCTTAAAAGTTTATTGTCCTAACTTCTTTTAGAAAAGTTTATTAAGGGTGTGAGAAACCCAGCTCGTCACTAACAAAACATAATTTTAAATAATCCTTCCTTTTCCCCAGATCAAGAAACCTTTTCTTTGTTTTTCTTTTTCAATGGAAGAGGTGGGGGCGGCTCTCTGGGAAAAAAGCTAATTTCGCAATCAACTCGATTTAATTGTGGCTTTGGAATCCGAATACATCGCACCCTCCTCCCATTGGCGGGACCCACCGCGCAATCCGACCCCTTCCCCAGGGCATCTCCAAACCAAAAGCATACCGGTTACTTCCTCCTCTCTCTTCACCGGTTGACCGGTGACAATTTTATTTTATCGGGTCTTGTTGTCCTTATTTTCACATGTCCAAAGGGGCACAGCAATTTCATAAGAGTTTGTGGGTAATATTTAAGAAATGTAGAAAGGGGAAAAAAAAAAGTTTGATTAAAGTATGTGTAGCTAGTGACCGTCTGCTTTATGGTGTTCCAAGTAAAAGAAATTTTTAATTTTTGAAGGCGCATCCTCATGTAAACGTATCCTTCACAAAATTTATTTTTCACTTCTAATTGCAGATTATGACCAAATTAAATGTTGATAACCTAATAAAGTATACAAACAACTTGGCGCTGCATAAGGTTCTTGGAATCTGTAAAAATTATTTGACAGCAAGATTATTTTGTGAAATTGTCTAATTTTGGAATCAAATTGATGAAATAGTCATAAAATAAAGCATGCTACATAAATTTTACCGAGTTTATTAAAAAAATTGAACAAAAAGAAATAAAGTTATATGATGACAAATTAAGGGTAATTTCTGCAAGCGTGAGTACTATTTTATTTTCTACGGGATGGAGGGGCTCCTTTGTCATCTCAGAGCAGCCATGCCATGGAGAAAAAGGGAGAGTGAGTGCAGTCTTGGAGTTGCTCTCTTCTGTAGCCGCTGAGTCGAATCTGCTGGCACCATATTTTCCGACGTCCAACGGGAAGGAAAAGAATGTGGTTGTTTTCGGACTAAAATTTGCAGTTAAGAGACGCGAGAACAACCGAACCGATTTTCTTTGAAAAAATGGCGGCATTTTTGAATTTTTTCCGCCTTCTTCCCTTTCCGTTGGCCTTTGATCATAGGGTTTTTCGTCATGATTTCGGAAGATTTTGAATTTCACCGCATAGTTTTCTCCTTTTCCTTGTCTGTAACTCCACAATCGAAAAGCAGAAGCGAAGGGAAGGATTGTGAAATCACTCGATAAATTTGGGTCGTAGTCTGAACCACTCCCCAGATTATGGTTGATTTTTCGAGGGACACAGCCAACCGAAAAAATTCGGTCGTGTTTGACTTGACGATTAGTCCAATGAATTTCCTTTCCCAAAACTTAGGTGCATGTTTCACCCTCTCGTTTGACTCATTGAAAATATGAAATTGAAAAGAAGTTTTTAGAAACTTATTTTAGTAATTAAAGAAATGAAAACAAAACGCAGACTTTCAAGAAATAAGTTTAAATTAAATGCTAGATAATTCTATTATTATTTGGATTCATATTCAATTGAGAGACAAGGAAACAGAGAGAGCAGAAGAGGGGCAAGAACGAGTTCACTTGGTTTCTACAAAGAATCAAAATGAGGACTTGGTTACTATACGCCATCTAACCTAATTGGTTGCACCACCGGTGAGAACAGAGAGAGACTCGAAAAATGGACATGGAGCATTTTTTTAATATTAATTCATGATTTTTAATTTTTCTCTTTCTATTAACTGTTAATTTAGAAATAAACAGAAGGCTGAAGTGGTTTCTTATAAGTTTGCAACCTAAAGGCACATACAAATTTCACGTGTATCTGTTTTGCATTTGCACTTAGAAAAAGGAAATTGAGCATTTTCAATAGTGCCTTTATTAACCTTCAATTTAGAATAAGTAGAAGGCTGAAGTGGATAAGTTAAGCACCTAAAGGCACATACCAATTTCTATATCTACGTGTTTGTAAAGTGTTTTACATTTGCACTTAAAAGAAAGGAGATGTACCATTTTCAATATGGCCACAAGATCCATTTTTTATATTAATATACATCCAGCCATACTTTCCATCCTATCTAAGTACCTATTTTGAACCAATAAAACAGTAAAAACATGAAATTTTGAAGACCTATACTAGCTTTTGTTACATTCGGGTTTGAAATAGCCATCATATTGAAAAGTGAAAACCCAAAAATAGTGAGGAACAATGCATAACAACACAAAAAGAAGAGTTGTACATTGAGTTGTGGAACTCATACATGTGACTTTCAACAGTCAAGAATGTATAGTACTAAGGTTGAAGGACATGGCTTTGGATGGTCACCAATGTGAAGCAATGGGTGCTTTATAGTAGATAATATATGATACTTTTAGGAAGGAATCATTAATGGTAGGTGATCAAATAAGAAATGGGGGGAAATATGAAAATAAATCTTTTTTTTATTTGTTTTAAACAGAGAAAATTGTTGTGTTTAGTAAACTTTGGATTGTATCATCTTCACTTATTATGACAATCGATACTATCCAGGAAAGAATCATTAATGGTAGGTGATCAAATAAGAAATGGGGGGAAATATGAAAATAAATCTTTTTTTTATTTGTTTTAAACAGAGAAAATTGTTGTGTTTAGTAAACTTTGGATTGTATCATCTTCACTTATTATAACAATCGATACTATCTATTTTTTTAATTAGTTTTTCTAATCTTTCATGATTAATGTCAATGAGTGTCAAATTTGATTTTCTATGTGAGAAGTTTATAAAGATTTTTTTCCCAACTTTACAACGCAAAAATTGATTGGTAAGATTGTATATACTAAGAAAAATGTCGTTATATAGTTGGAATACTTGAAAAGCAAAAAGGGGAGATGATAAAAGGAATCCTTGTTGTTAGTGGTGCATATTTTCTTTCTAGTCATGGGTAAGTACCTGCCCAAATGGTTGGGCATGAATTGTATTGGTACATGCGAGACATATGTTTCCACCTAATTTTCGTCACTATAGTGGATTTTTCCTTTACTAAGTTTTTAAATCCGTCCTTTTCTTTTCTTTTTATCTAGACAAGTTTATTTTTTAGGTTAATGTTGTTCAGATGCAAAGCTGTTGGTAGATGACTCCCTTCCTTTTTATTAATAAGGAATGAAAAAAAAATACATCTTTGAAAAAAAAAAAAAACAAATGATTGAATACTAGCCAAAGGATCAATAAGAGACTTGAAGACCTCCTTTGCAGGATTTGCAATTCCTAATTACAATTTTAATTATAGTCTTGTTCTTAGGCATATGTAGGTGCGAGTACCTCATGATTAATGTCATATGAGTGTCAAATTTGATTTTCTACATGGGCAGTTTATAAAGATTTTTTTTCCCTCCTTTACAACGCAAAAATTGATTGGTAGGATTGTATATACTAAGAAAAATGTCAATATATAGTTGGAATACTTGAAAAGCAAAAGGGGAAGATGATAAAAGAGAATCCTTGTTGTCAGTGGTGCATATTTTCTTTCTAGTCATGGGTAAGTACCTATCCAAATGGTTGGGCATGACTTGTATTGGTACATGCGAGGGCATATGTTTCTACATAATTTTCCTCACTATAGCGGATATTTATCCTTTATTAAGTTTTTAAATCCGTCCTTATCTTTTCTTTTTATCTAGACAAGTTTATTTTTTAGGTTAATGCTGTTCAGATGCAAAGCTATTGGGAGATGGCTCCCTTCCTTTTTATTAATAAAGAATGAAAAAAAATACATCCTTGAAAAAAAAAAGAAAAAAACAAGTGATTGAATACTAGGCTAAAGATTATGCCAAAGGATAAATAAGAGACTTGAAGACCTCCTTTGCAGGATTTGCAACTCCTAATTATAGTCCTGTTCTTAGCCATATGTAGGGGCGAGTACCTCGTGCCTTGCCTTTTATAAATTCTGAACTATTTATTGCAACCTTTGCTTCCAACATTTAGGTTCTAGGGATGTTAAAGGATCAAATTCGAACGGGTTATACTCATAATCATATCCATTCTCTTGGATATTCACATGCTCATATTCAAATATGAATGAAAAAAAAATATCATATCTGAATTTGAATTTGATATCCGATATCACAATCCGAATTTGATCTGGATCTGAATCCAAATTTTGAACAGTATTTGGCTGATATTCAAAAGGTAAGGGTATTCGATATATGATGTTTTGTTTAAACTAAATCTAATGCGAATCTGAATCCATATCCGAATCCCATCGGTTTTTTAAATCTGAATCTGATCCAGTTTGTTAATCGGGTACAATTTTTTTTCATATTTGATTTTTTGGGAATGGTTTGATTGGATATTCGATCTAATTTGGATACATTGATATCCCTAACTTCCACCAAGTAAGTTTAATCATGGTTTCCCTAGGTCTCGAAGCAGTATTGGACCTTGGGAATAACAGGGAGACAAGGAGAAGAAATACATGCATAAGAAATATTTGCTCTTGTGTGCTTATTTTCAAACCATGCACTCATGACATTCAACACAGACCGGTTGTGTTAGCATTGCTCCTCCCGTATTGGAAGCCAAGGATTTGGTCTAACTCACAACCCAAGGAAAATCAAACTTATATGTGTCAAATTGGTGCACTAATTTTTTGTGGGCTATTATGGTTAATGACTAAAATATCTTTAGTTTACACTTGAAAAAAGGAGAAAATTTTAAAATAAAAAGTAAAAAGACTATATAGGACATTTTTAACAAATTACCAAAATGTCCTTCCTCCCTCAATGCGTGCAACTTTCTTTCAAGGAAAATATCTCCCTTAAAGCGCACTACTAATCAACGAGCTTATATCCACCCACACAGAGCTTTGTTTGTTTTCCTTGTGCACTTTAGTATTCCTATGCTTCCAAATGGCTATGGAAAAGGAAATACGCAAACATTGTCTCCACTGATTCAATTTGACTCACGAAGCCATCATTTCTCTTAGTGTGGGTGCATTCTATGCACCCAAAAAAGTGTCCATTTCTAGGGTACGTTTGATGCACCCAGAAAAATGTCTGCTGGTGGCCACTTTTTTCTTGAAAATCATGGACTTTGAATGTTTCCTCCAATCAGGATTGGATTTGGGGAAATGATCCATGAAAAGAAAAGTCAGATTCATCTGTCATTATTTTTTCTTACCAAAAAATTTTTGATAGTTTCCCTTGACTTCTTTGGCTATGGTTTTTATCATTAGGATTGTACAATGAGTCAAGCCAACTCGAGTTCAAATGAGACATAATTGGTTAAGCTTGATTTGAGCTCAACACGTTTGTAAATGAGTCGATTTCGAGGTTAACTGAAAACTTCAATTTATAAATGAGTCGATTCAAGGACTTGAACTTAACCGAAACTTGAATTTATAACTTAGTTGAGTTTGAGTTACATGAAGTATAGGGATGTCAGCATAACCGGTTTGAATCGAATATCAAAACAATGAGCTCAGAAAAAAAAAAATGGATATGAAAAAAATATATGATTAAGAAACGGATAAGATTCGGATTTAAGAAATGACATCCGATCAGATTTGGATTGGGATATACATAAATATCTGGTTGGATTTAGATATGGAATCAGATTGGATGTATTTTTAAACAAATATCTTATATCTAATGCTCTTACATATTAAAAATCGACCAATTCGGTTCAAATTTCAGATTCGCATTCATGTACGAATGTAAAAATCAGATTCAGATCGAATTCGAATTGTGAAATCAGATTTTGGATTTGAATTTTTTGTTCATATTCCGAATATGTGAATATCTGAAACGACATATACAGTTAAAGGTGTATATGATACATTAAACTTGAGTAAGCTCGTTTAATGTAGGTTATCTTTGTTTTTTGTTATAATTTTCAAATTTAAAACAAAAGATAGAAATGAATATCATCATGCTTCAATAAGTCGAGGTAGGGTTATTTCAAAAAAGACTATTATTTTATTATTTGGATTTAAATTTTAGACCCAAAATAAATTTGTCACTATTCGATCCAAAATGAATTTTTAAACTGTTGTCCAAACCCACACACAAATTTGAAATTCAAAATCCAACCTTAGACGCGAGATTCAAATCCAAAATCCAATTATTAGATCTGAATTAGATCTAAAATCCAAGTTTAGATCCAAATCGAGAATTCCAAACTCAAATTCTAAAGCCGAATTCAAATTTTGAATTTTGGCTTCAAAACTCTTCCCTCTTGGATTCATATATTGAATTTGAATTTTGAAATTTGGCTTCAAAACTCTTTCTTCTTGAATTCAAATCTTGAATTTGAATTTTGAATTTTTGCTCCAAAACTCTTCTCTCTTGAATTAAAATTTTGAATTCGAATTTTGAATTTTAGTTTCAAAATCTTTATAAATACCCCCACAATCCTCCCTCTTGAGCATGAGCTAACCCTTGGAGTATTTCTAATGCTTCTCAATTGAATATTTGCCTCTTTTTCCATTTCTCTCTGATTCTCTAACTTTTGGAGGAAGCATCTCCAAGTTCAAACTCCTCAAGTGATCACATGAAGACCTCTTAGAGGATTCATTTCATCATTTTGGAGTTTCATCTGAGGTGATCTTGAATAAATTCCAAGAAGGACGCTCATCCATATCTGAGGTATGTAATCCTCCATTTTAATTTCCTTTTTTCCTCTTGCCACCTCTTCATGGCCATCCAAGAAAGCTCAAATGATTTCTTATCCGGAATCAAAAGCTATATCTTGAATGCATCGGGAGTATGAGCAAGGAGGAAAAAATTACATTTCTTCATTTTATCTCCAAAAATATGTTTGCTATATTGTCTTACTCTTCATATAAGCTTGAGACGATGTTCATGCATGATATTCTAATTTTTCCTTAATTAATGAGAAAATGCACGGTGAGAATGAGTGCTTGGGGTTGAGATTTCTTCATTTTTATGTTGATTTTTGAGGTTGGGGCATGATATTCTAATTTTTCCTTAATTAATGAGCAAATGCACGGTGAGAATGAGTGCTTGGGGTTGAGATTTCTTCATTCTTATGTTAACTTTTGAGGTTGGGACTTGTCCAACCTGAGAAAACCCTCCATGAATTTGTACATGTTAAAGTGCATCTTCATGTCATTTTCATGCTTAGTTTATTTCTTAATCACCCGATTAAAAATCCCAATGAGTACTTCGTTATTCTCCATTTCATGTATATTTGATTTTCTTTTATACCCAATGGTAGAAGAAATGTATCTTCTTGAAGCAACTAACTATAATTTTATGTTCATATTTGAAAGCATGTTTTTCAAAAGATTTTGAAAACCAAATACACTCTCTAATGCGGTCTTGGAAACTTAACATGCAGTTCCCCTCCGACGTATATAAAAAATTGAAGTTGGCTATTTTTAATTCATTTTTTTATTTTAATACTCATGAAGACATATGCATATATACATGTTATATACGCATATGTGCACATGAATATCTTTCTTTGTCATTCTCCTTTTATGATTTAACATACTTTCACAACCTCTTATATATACATGTATTCTACTTTCAAATCTCTCTCTCTTTTTCTAAAATGATTTTCTCTTCTCTATTTGATTTGAACCTCATTTTTACAAGCTTTCATATATATATATATATATATATATATATATATATATATATATATATATATATATATATATATATATATATATATATATATATATATATATATATATATATATATATATATATTTCTTTTAAATCTTTGATTTTGTAATTATCAAGACATCGTTCTCACTTTCTTTCTCTATATTTCTCTTGTGATCAAATTTTTCATCTTTTCCATTATTTTGAACATTTTTCTCTCAAGATCTTTTTCATTTGCCGACTTCATCAAGATCAAAACTCAAGTAATGAACCAACATTAGAATCATGTTTGAGGGTCTACAACCCCATTCCATTTTCAAAAGCTTTTCTCTTTTCATTAAAAATGTTTATTACAAAAATCTTAGATGTATGTGAAAGTAGAAATGTCTTTAGATGAATGTTGTGGTAGTAATGAATCATGTAGGATCAATGCATTCATGCATCCACATTCACTTAACATCACAAATGAGCACAATCACATCTCTAAAAAAACTTAAGTAAGATGAGATAGAGCTCTAACTAGGTAATAACCGAATTAGAGCAAAATCTCAAACCTATTTAAAGTCTTAAGAGAACACTAAAATAACTTCGAAATGATTTTCCAAATATTCCAAATGATATTTTTCAATTCTAATTTTCTCCAAAATGTTTCAATTCTCAAATAATTCTTCAAGAATATTTTCAAAAGTTGAAAACATCAAACTTTCAACATTTTTCTCAAACACTACACTGTATATAGAATGAAAAAGATGTTCAAGTAAAAAAGAAATGCATTAAGGATAAACATAGCCCTTGGGTTGATTACCCCTGGTAAAGGCACGAGGAACAATTACAAAATTGCTTCGAGAAATTCTAACTGTCCGATAAAGCACCAATTATCTGGAAATTTTACAAGCGAACTTTTTAAAAAAGCAACAGCTCTTTGTTTGTAAATTTTGCATGGTGAGGTGGGCATGCTTGATTTATGTACTTTCAATCGGTCTCAAATGATCTTCTTGTTATTTGGAGTTAGACTTTTTATTATTTAGAGTTAAACTGGCAAACTTTCCATGGGCCATCTTCATGAGGCTGGAGAAACCGGAGAAACTGCCAAACTCTCCATGAAACTTCTTGTGGGCTTGGAAGGGCCTCATGGGGCTAGCATAAGATTAGTCATGACATTTCTTGGAATGTGGGAGATGATGAGAAGGTTCTTTTTGTGGATTGAGAATTGGGTCTGGGTTTTATTACTCTATCTTATCAAGGAATCTTATATTATTTTAATGTTCAAAGTTCATACCATATTAAAGATCTATGACGCCTTAATATTAAACAAGTTGTCACATATTCGAGGTTCTTATTGTCTATTGAACTCCTTGTCACCGTGGCTACATCATGTGACAAGTCGAACTCTTATAAGGGAAGGATTTGTTGCTCTGGGACGGAATTGATGTTAATAAGTTTAATAGAATGAAGATATACTTGAAGTTAAGAGGTTGGGCTGAGAAGCATGTTGGGAGGGCTTGGACTTGGAAAAGTGGGGCTATTCCTCGAGCTACTGTACCGTTGCATCTCATGGATGGGTCAAGGAGTTGTAGGTGTAGTGGTGGAATAGAATGTTAAAGCTAAATGGTTACTTAATATTTGGAGATTGGGGTTCCCATCAGTTTTTTGGGAACTCTTGATATATAGAAATTGATTAATGCATGATATTAACAGTCATTCTCTTATGAGCTTGTGTCTTAGTATGTATATGGAAAGGTATAAAGAATATCTCTTTTAATGCACAGTGGGCTGTAAAGTTTAGATCTGAAATTAAGGTGTGGTTTACTTGGGCATTAGGCTTAATCTGTGGCCTTTGCTTGAGGAAGTTGGGGTCATCATTCAAGCCATTTTTGTCAATGTTAATGACGGGAGAAGATTTTTTATAATCTTCAAATCGAAAGGGTGTGGCATCTTTTTCTCCTGGTCAGGCGAGTTCATGGTAGAATTAAGCCGGTTGTAGGACCTAAGAAGTGCCGGTCCAAAACACACTTCAGTGAATTTCTATTTATCTTCTACTTCTCATCATGAACAATTGTGTTTCTTAGTTTCCAAACATTCCACATCATTAAAGGGAAAACCACTCTCCAACATTTCTTTGTCCGATTTTGTCTAACGGCTCGTCGTACATTCCTACTTGGGGCTGCAACCGGGGTTATTGTAGTTTTTACATAGTGATTAAGTCAAGATACACATTGATAACAAGGATTACGTGGCTGCAGTTGGACATTTAAGTCGTTGTATGAGGTTTAGTTGAGTGAAGCTGGTTGTATCTGCCATGTAGTTTATGAATTTTTCATGTGTCATTTTAATAATGACAAAAAGTGCTCATGATTGATACAAAAAGAATTTTTTTGTATTAAAAAAGAACTGCAAAAAAAAGATTTTGGGATTCGATAAAAGTAAAACTTGTCAGTCTATATATGCATATCTTTAGAACCAATATACCCCTTTCAGCAGCAAAAAAACGTCTTCATTTTTTTTGTCCTGCAAACAAGATTATCTCATACATGTGTCTGGCCAGCAGTCCATGGTGGCGTTGGGTAAAAAAATTTGCTGTCAAGCAGGCAGCAGTTTTTTTATAGGTGGGGGCGGCCTTCGCCGCTGCCCCTTCGTGGCACCCATGACCCCTAGTGGTGGCTCACCGGCAGACATGAACCGCCAGTGCTGATGGTGGACCACACCGACGAGCCCTGTTGGGGGTTACCGGCGCCGCGAGGGGGAGGTGATTGCCTCCCCTCGCGGTTCTCCCCAACATGTTGGGGAGCTTGTTGCGTAACTAAAAAAAAAACAACAATGGTGAGCTAAGCCTGGGCACCGGGTCGGGCCGCCGCCGGGTACCCGGTACCTGGCCCGACTGGGGCCCGAACCTGGGCCTTGAAAATTTGATTATTGGGCTTCTTTTATCGAGCCCGACCCGGCCCGGCCCGGTAACTAACGGGTCGGACTCGGGCTCGCAACTGTGATCGTCGGGGGCCAGAAAAGCCCCATAATAATTTTTTTTTTTTTAGGAACTTAGGGTTTTCTCTCTTCTTCATTTTGCTGTTTTTTGGTCGTTGGAGTCTTCGCCGCTGTGACTCCCCATTCCCCAGAGAAAGAACAAAGGGAAATCACAAGGTTGCAAGGAGGGTGGGCGGAGAGCGGCAGCACCAGCGAGGAAGGGGCTGGTGGTTATAGCTGCTACATAGTAACACTGTGTAGCAGCTCATTGACGAGCTAATTGACTCGCATGAATGCTTACTTTTCCCTATGGTTGTGGTGGTTTCTTCATTGATCTCAGATCCATGAAGACTGATATCACTAGGATCTCAGATCTACGAATTTAGCGTCCAACTTCTCACCCTATACGACCTGGTTTTTACATGTAAAGTGGATTTACGATGTAACTGTTTAAACAAATTGAGGTCTTCCACCTTTTAATGAGTATTTAATACAAGATCTGAGGCTATCGAGTGTAATGTACATGTGTACCATCGCGGAACTTTGAAGCGGAGGTTCTACTTAAGGCCCCTGTCACTTTACTCAAAATTTAAAAAAAAAATGGCATATTACTTGCCATTATCTCTTCCGATTTCACGTGGGAGAAAAAATGGGCTTTCTACCGCTTCTTTTACACCTTTTGGTTGCAAGGGTATTCTCGCTTTTTTCTTTTATTTATAGAATTCATTGTCGATTCAAATTTCCAGAGGAATAATTATAAAGTGGCAGTGGTAGGAATAATGATAAAGTGGCAGTGGTGTCTTTATTTTTAAATGAAAATCTTCAATATTTATCTTTATATATATAAGTGCGTGCTTCATCAGATTTGAGTATTTTTAAATAAGTATTCCTTCAGTAAATTTTTTTGGGCTTCACGTATAAAATAACGCAGAAGCATATGATATTTTAATATTAAAAAGTTATGCATGACGTGGGAGAAAAATGGAGATGGCGCAATGGCAGAATTGTTTTTTTTGAAGGCAATGCCAGTCATCAGTCCAGATCTAGTGTGGGCCTCTTACATAATTCGTTAATATAATTTCAAGTGCTCTTAAATAAACTTTTGATTGGCTGATGTATCAGCGGGCCACCCTCATGTATATAGAGGACGATGGTGGAAGATAGAAAACGTTGGAAACCGGTGTCGCTTTCTGCACCGCGACGGCGACGGCGACAGGTGATAAGGATGATGGCTGGAGGTCGCGAAGCTAAGCGTCTCTTCCTCCATAGACACGTACTACGTCGACTGTGCTACGTTGTTGGATTAAAAAAAGGAGAGGGGGAGAGAACTTTCTTACACGCAGTGTTCTGAGGTTCTTGAAATTAATTTATTTTACCTTTGCCTCAATTTTTTTTTTCTTCTTCTTTGTTGAAAGGATGTCAATAGAATGGAATTGGATAGACATCTGATGGAATGGTTCTAAATGATCAGATACAAAAAAAAAAAAGACTGATTGTTTTAAAAAACTAGATATGAAAAAAATGTCCAATTGATTATGATATCAGGTAGGATTCATATGACATTCCATCAGATCCAGAATAGATTTAAAGTAAATAACCAGGGAGATTCGTGAACTCGAATTCAGATTTTTGTAGATATATATATATATATATATATATATATATATATATATATATATATATATATATATATATATATATATATATATATATATATATATATATATATATATATATATATATATATATATATATATATATATATATATACTTCTTGAAGGTCGACTTTTAATATTTAATGGTACAGTTCAGTTGCAGTTCTACATTTGAAAATTAGATTTTAGGTTCAGGGTAATGAATTTAAAAGTCTGATTCAGATTGGATCCAAATTTCAAACTTAAAAACACATTCAAGCATTAAGAAACATTAAGTTGCCATTAAATTTCACAGGAAACTATTGCCGATCCGCTTGTGAAGCTTCGTGACAATATATTTGTTGTGAAGCATAAAACGAAAAACTAAGACTAAGGACTAAAAAACCAAGATTGGCGACCAATTTTATAAAGTGATAATTAATATAAGCGTAATTAATGGAGGACATGCCAAAATGTTCATGTTGATGGCAACTCTCCTCTGCCTTAGCATTTGCAAATACGACCGTAATTTCCAATACAATCACTTTTCATCATGAAAAAGTTGCGTACAAATTGATCTAGAATCTGGCCCAGCTTGCTCCTCATTCAGGAAAATTAGTACCGTCAAGTAACGTAGTTTAGGTGGTTCCCAATATCCACATCTAAACTTGAATA
>JAANDH010001115.1:44237-87153 GCA_011799765.1 Nymphaea thermarum
ATATATATATATATATATATATATATATATATATATATATATATATATATATATATATATATATATATATATATATATATATATATATATATCATGCGTGTGGTTGCATTTGGAAAGGCTTGAATGGGTGCCCTAGAATTGAGTTGGATCGAATTGGGATCAGTCTGCATGCCCCATAAGAGGGGAGACTGAGCGAGGTATCTCTTGATGGAAACAGAGAATAACTAAAGCAGCGGAAGCTTCGGTGATTCTTCAGCCACGATTCAGTAGCAGCACCTGCGACAAAATAGAAGAGAAAAAGGAAGAAGCAAGAGGTAAATTGATTTTGGGGTTTGCTTCTGAGAGGCGCACAGTTGATTTCTCAATGATTAATCTATTAAGGTATAGACGCTGGGTTTTATAGACCGCCTCTCAGGATTTCCCCTACTACGGTTATGGCAAGGAGATTTAAGGTAAGAATTAAAACAGAAACATAAATTATTTCCTGTTTTAATTCCATAACTGCAGGATCTTCTTTGCAGTTACAGAGTGAAAGGGATAGGGCTCAGGCCACTACCCAACATCTCTGCCAAACATGCACTACAATTTTGGTGAAATAATTTAAAAAGCTTATGTTTTGATTTAAATTTTCTACTTAATTGACTAAATTTTTTGGTGAATGAGACGAGTATTTTATCATATCATTTAAAAGAGAGTCGAAATTCTCACACAACCTCTTTGTCTCTTTAAGGTACATGGTTTACTTTTGATGTCATCAGGTGTTACCCTTGTCGTGTTTCAACTTGCATGTCATAGACCATTTTTATAACACAAAGAATTGACATCCCAAAGATTCAAAATAAAAACTAGCCACTTACCAATCTTACGCCAACCCCTTAGAGATGAGGGAGAGCTCCTTCCACGCTCTCTTATAAAAAACCCCATAATACACAAATCTCTCTCGAACTTAGAGAATAAGGGGTGAAAAAGGAATCAAACTTGTTTGGTAATTGTTCTTATTTTTGTTATCCAATCAAAATTATTTTGTACAAAGATCTCGTAAAAAAAAAAAACAAAAAATCTGCTGCAAAGGACACCCCAACCGAAAAAGAAAAAAAACAGGACTGACGTTGGTCCTTACTTACATGAAGCACCATTTTTCATTTTATTTCTAAAGATGAAGGTTTGTTACTTAAAAAGTTGGGCATGACTTAGAATGAACATTGAAAGCACCATGACATTCCACATCTCATTTTGAAATGAAACGCATCGAATTCCATAAACATTTTGTAAACAACCTTTATTCAAGATATGAACAGCCGATAGAACTGGCCCCAGTCCACAAAACGGACTTGGGCTTCATATAGGGCATGTTTAATGGGCGGGTGAAACTTAACGCGGTAGATTTACCATGGTAAATTTTTTTGGAACAATTTACAGGATGAAATTTTTTCCTCTTCCAATTTGAGACCATGTTTCATGCACTGAAAGAATTTACCGTGGTAAATTTAACCATGTTTGATGCACAATAAGAATTTAACATGGTAAATTTAACCCTGTTTGATGCACAAGAAGAATTTAACGTGGTAAATGTTGTTTTTTTTGTGTCTTCTCATCTCCAAATTTGATGTGGGAAGGAAATTGGCAGATGATCTTCCAAAACAACAAAATATTTAGGGTGTATTCCTACCATCTAGAAAACAATAAGAACAAAGTGTTGAGGGTGTATTCCCTACCATCCAGAAAACAACAAGAACAAAATGTTGTGGGTGTATTCTCTACCATCCAGAAAACAACAAGATGCACAGGGTGGTATAATGTCGAAAGATAAAGAAGGCAGCCTATGTATCAAATTAGACTTTTCAGATGCCTATAACTGGGTCGATTGGGAGTTCTTGGCTGCAACAATTAGTCCATTTGGGGTGAAGAGAACTGGTTGCCTCAGATGGTGGATGCCTTAAATATCCAATTCTAAATGCTGGCCTAAATCCATTTGATCATATTGCATGAATATAGAAAAAATTATAATCAGATTATAGTTTCAAACTTTTCAAGATTCAAATACCTTAACAAATTGGGTAAATGCCACCATCAATCCAAAATCGAGAGATAGAAGGTTGAGATTGGGAAATGACAGTGAAAAAGAAATGAACGACCTGCATGTTGTAAGAATGATCTTGCAGAGTCTTGGGACAAGTTTTCCTAGGGAGATAGGGTTGCGCTACAGATGCAAAGTACCATGAATTTGGTAACAGAAAGCCTGTGAAGAGCAATGCCCAAATATTTTGCAGCTGGGACACATCAGCTGTGACCTGTATTTACCATGAATTTGGTAACAGTAACCTTGAAGATTCATTGCTATATTCAAGATCAACAAGCGCATTTTTTGCAATACGAAGAGCAAAGCACAATATCAAAGGGAAACACGCAAAATCCCCTCCACAAATGCCCAAAACAGTATAAGATGTTTCAAATAGAAGAACAAGCCTCCTACTCTTGTCCATGCCCAAAAAGAATAAAAAGCAATTGGTTAAACGAAGTAACGGGACCAGTGAACAACGCCTCCAATTAGTTTATGCATGTTTGACATGCTAACGATGGTGTTTTTCAATCTCTGGAACTAACCACTCACCATGAAACAAAGCGGATGTTGTTTTTTGAATGTCTATCAAAAATAGAAACCAAAACAGAAGTTTCAAGGGGAAGTGCTAAATACCAGAAGTTGAGAAAACGAGAGCAATAGCAATAGCGACGGTGGAGAGGAGAAGCGGCGACCGTGGCGTTGGCAGATGCTGCCCTATCTTCCCTGCCTGTGAGATGCTACAGAAGAACAAGTTAGGGCAACTGAGAAAGGGAGAAAAAGAAGGCATCAGAGAGTAAGAGAAAATGGGAGAAAGAGAAGCGGCAGAGGAGCGGAGTGTCGACAACGGAGTGGTGACGGTGAGAGCGACCTCAGGTGCGATGGTGAGAAGGTGACGGTGAGAAGATTCTTTGCGAGGAAAGAGGAGCTGCGGAGGGAGGAAAAGGGTGAAATGCGACGGGAGGGGAGGGTGTCGAGCGGGTGAAATTTCACCTGCTCGAAAGTTTGAGCTAGGACTCGGACTTTCGAGCAGGTGGAATTTCACCCACTCCCTTTTGCGTTAAACGGGGTGAATTTCACCCCGTTTGATGCAATTTTTAGTCGGGCGGGTAAAATTTCACCTGCCCGTACCGTTTTTCCCCTCCCCTCTTATTTTACCCCGGCTATCAAACGGGTCTTAGGATGACATTCAAAGTGGTATTGGAGAGTACTCAAATAAGCGTAAACAATTGAATAAGAAAGCCACAAAAATATTTTTAAATCCAAATATACGTATGAGAAAAAAGAAAGGAAAGAGGACGATGGGAAGATGTTGTGTTCGTCTTTGCTGGTCAAAGCATGATGAGATATGCAATGCACGATCCAACAGTGATTAACACCACAAGTGTTGTAACAAGAACGAAGATGGCCAGAATGTGGTTAAGGCAGACTTCACTAATTCGTGGGTATGGAACAAATAGTAGCTAGTAGGAATGAGAGAGAAGAAAAACAATGGTGAGCAAGCACAAGACTGCAAGCAAAGGGAGGCAGAGCCAGTCGACGGGCAACTTCTCCACCAAACACACTGGCATGAAGCCAATATTCCCGCATATCTGAACACCGACCAGCAGCATCACTGGGGACTTGTAACTGGACATAACATGTTGTTGATGTGTCCAATCTGTAAAGTGGAAGGATTCATCATGGGCAAAGAGGCGAAAACAAGAGAGGAGGAGGAACGATGGTTGGGTAGTAAAGCAAGGGCCGATGAGGACATGATTCGGTGATCAACAAAAGAGGACGAAGTTGGGGGCAAGTGAGGGAGGGGCAGCAAGGAGGTAGGATGGTCTAGGCCAGCACCCGATTCAAGGTCATGGGAAGATGATAAGTAGAGTGAAAGTTTAAGATGATTGGAAGCTGACGTGGAAAGAGAGAGGGAGACGATTGGACAAAGTGTGAGTAGCGAACTTGCAGTTCGGTGTGCCAGTCGTTCGGCCATGACATTTTTATATCATCAAATTTTTTTTTAAAATTGTGTGTGGAATTTGTTTTTAATATTTTAAGTAAAGTCGACGTCTGCTGGCGGCTCCACTTAGCTCGGCCCCTACCTGGCCAGCCGCATGAGTCACTCGGAAGTCGGCTTCCATTCTAGTGGTGCTCTTATCTATGTGTCGCTGAGTTACCACCAATTAGCTAAACAAACTGTTCGGCAACGAGCCATCAACGAAAGTTTTCCGCACGGTCAGTCGCCCAACACCAGCGAAGGACGAAACCAGGGGCATGTGAGGGAGGGGCAGCGCTAAGTTAGGGTGCCCTACGCAAGCGAAGACGACACTTTGAGAATGACCTAGTGCGAGGGTGAGGATCGAACGACGCCATTTGTAGAAAGCGAGGGAGGTGTCAAGGTAGAAACGTGTTAAAAGAAGAGGAATAAGAACAATGGTGAGGAGAAAGAAATGGTATTTCTCATTGTTTTTCTATGAATCATTTACAAGGTATATAGAGGCTATTGGATAAGAATCAAGAAACAATCATATCCCTTATTTCTGCTCATACAAGATTATCATTCCTAATTTGTTGCGATTTCTCAATCTGCAATGTCTAACAACTCATCCTCTTGATTTGGGCGATCTCTGATTCCTTGATTTTGGGCGATCTTCTTCAACCGTTACAGGGAGTAACGTTCAACACTCCCCCTCAAGTTGGTGGTCCAGGATCGATGAGACCCAACTTGCATCTGAATTTTACAAACAAGTCTTTTCCCAATGCCTTAGTAAAAATGTCTGCAGTTTGATTTTTAGTGTCAATTTGCTTAGTACAAATCTCCTTTCTTTGGATCTTCTCTCGAATGACATGGCAGTCGATTTCAATATGTTTCGTTCTTTCATGAAACACCGGATTTGTAGATATGTGTATTGCTGCTTGATTGTCACAATGTAATTTCATTGGTTGATGAAGAATAATTCCAAAATCATTAAGAATGTACTTTATCCAAGTCATCTCACAAGAAGTCAATGCCATTGCTCTATATTCGGCTTCTGCTGAAGACCTTGAAACAGTTGTTGGTTTCTTAACTTTCTAAGATATTGGACTTTCTCCAATGAAAATGCAAAAACCTGAAGTGGATCTCCTTGTCATTGGGAAAGATGCCCAATCTAAATCACAAAAGGCTTTGATTATCATGTTACTATGGGATGATAAGAAGACCTCATAACTTGCTGTAGCGAAGGATCCTGAAAGCTGCCTCTAAGTGTGTTATTCTTGGCTGTGACATGAACTGACTCAACAAGTGAACACTGTGCATAATATCAGGTCGTGTAATGGTTAGATAGACCAAACAACCAATTATTTCCCTGAAAAAGGTGGGATCTTGTAATAGTTGCCCTTTTTCATCATCCAACTTTAAATGTTGCTCCATGGGTGTTTCACTAGTTTTGGCACCACTATATCTAGTTTCATGTAAGATATCCAGCGTGTACTTCTTTTGGGATAAAAAAATCCCTTTCTTGGATCGGGCTACTTCAATACCCAAAAAATATTTCAAATCTCCCAAATCCTTCAATTGAAATTTGTTATTGAGGATGACTTTCAGTTTCTCAATGGCATCACGATTGTCTCCCGCAATGATTATATCATCAACATAGACAATGATGAAAATACTGCCTTGTTTATTGATATTGAAGAACAAGGAATAATCAACCTTAGATTGAGAGAAACCAAGGTGTTTGAGAGTCTCTGATAGTTTAAAAAACCAGTTGCAAGATGACTGTTTGAGACCATATAAGGATTTGTTTAGCCGACACACCTTGTTCTCCCCCTGTTGGGTAAACCCAGGAGGCAGTGTCATGTAGAATTCTTCATGCAGATCACCATGGAGGAAGGCATTGTTGACATCAATTTCAGAAAGACTCCAACCTTTAATGGCTGGAACTGATAAAAGACATCGAATAGTGGTGATTTTAGCAACCGAAGAAAATGTCTCTGTGTAATCAATGCCTTCAGTTTGAGTATACCCTTTAGCAACGAGTCGAGCCTTATAACGTTCAATAGTACCATTGGCATGATACTTGATTTTATAGACCCATCGGCAGCTAATAGGGTGTTTTCCTAGTGGGAGAAAAACGATATCCCAAGTTGAATTGGCTTCTAGTGCCCGAATTTCAGCTGCCATAGCGTCTCTCTATTCTTGATGTTGCATTGCCTCTTGGAAGGTGGACGGCTCATGGTGATTGAGAATAGATGTAAGGAAAGCTTGATAAGTAGGAGAAAACTTGTCTAAATGAAAGTAGTGACACAGGGGGTACCTCGTTCCTTTAGGTTGCATTTGTGCTGATGTCGATTCAGAAGATGTGGGCTGGGCGATGGAATGACATTGATATTCCTTAAGGTGTGAAGGTGGAATGCGTCGTCTAGTTGATCACCGCAATTGAGTGTCAGAGGAATCAAGGTGGGGGGGGGGGGGGTAATAGTGTCAACGATGTTAGGTTGGTGGTCATCCGATGGTGGTGCCGGTGGTGAGGGTGTAGGTAATTGAGGTGGAGGTTGTGGTGGGCTTGGGGAAGGTTGGGGTACATATTCAAGTGATTCTTGAGATGGTAGAGGTATAACAACTTCACTATCTTGGACTTGGTGGTTTTGAAAAGAAAATGTGTTTTCTATAAACTTAACATCTCGACTAGTGAAAATTTCATTGGTGTCAAGATCATAGAGTTTACAGACATTTTGACCATAAGGATATCCGACAAAGACACACTTACGTTATCGTGAGTCAAATTTATGAGTTTTGCCAATGTTATATGCATAACACAGGCAACCAAAAACACGAATGTGATCATATTTGGTAGTTTGTCCATAAAGAACTTCATAGGGGGTTTTGCTTGTAAAGGATGAGTAGGCAAACGATTGAGTAAATAAGTAGCAGTTAAAACACATTCCCCCCAAAAATTTATAGGCAAGCATGCTTGAAAACAAAGGGCACGAGCAATATTTAAAATATCTTTGTGTTTGCATTCAACCACTCCATTTTGTTGAGAAGTGGTGACACAAGAATGTTGATACTCAATGCCTTTACGATGTAAAATTTTTTCCATATTTGCAGAAAAAAATTCAGCTCCATTATCACTACGGATTTTTTTAAGGGAGGTTTGAAATTGATTTTCCACTAAATTGATAAATTTTTGAATATAAAAAATGCCTCAGATTTATAACGCATGAGAAAAACCCATGTGCAACGTGAGAAATCATCCACAACAGTGAGGAAATAATGAGCGCCAAACAGTGAATGTGTATTGTAACCTCCCCAAATATCACAATGAATCAATTGAAATATGCTAGTGGTGGATATTGAATTACTAGGAAAAGGTAAATGAGTTTGTTTGGCAAGATAACATATGGAGAAGTGCTCATTAACATGAGAGGAATCAATAAAACTAAACAAGGACATTAAGCGAGCAAATGAAGGGTGACCAAGTCTAACATGCCATAGAATAGATTGGTTTGGTGAGGCAGCGGCCGCGCGTGGTTCTTCATCCTCAAGGATATACAAGCCATTCTGCATTCTACCCTTCCCGATCATCTTCATCGAGTGTTGGTCCTGAATGGTACAAGAGTCAGTATCAAAGATAACTTCATAATTGTTTTGAGCAACCAACTTGGACACAGATAAAAGGTTAAAAGAAAAGGTGGGAACACATAAGACATGATGTAACATAATAGAAGAATTTAAATATAACTGACCAACATGGGTGACTGGAGTGGTGGAACCATTAGGGAGCTTAACGGGATTAGATTGAGCTAAAGAAGGGGAAACGAGGTTAGACAAGCAATTAGTAATATGGTGTGTAGCTCCGGTATCAATTATCCATACTTGAGATGAAGCTAAACAAACAATGGGTGACTCTAACATATCTGCTAGGTGGACCTTGGGTGTTTTGGAATTTATGAATTCCATAAACTGATGGTATAGTTCTGGTGTGAGGGGAGGTGACTGCTTTTGAGAGTTTGTGGATTTAGGAATTGACAATGCATCATTGGTAGAATGAAGGTTTGCTTGGGGCTGCTGTCGTTGGCCATTAGAAGTGCTCTTCTTGGGAAAGTCGTGAAGGAGGTAGCAGCGAGCCTTAATATGCCCAAGTCGTCCACAATGCTCACATTGAGGTCTGGTTCGACCCTTAAATCGGTTGTTTTCATGATTTTGTTTCTTCACAACAGCCGCTGAAGTCAAATTGTAGGGGAACGTGAAGATCACGTTGGCATTAGGGGTGGGCATCGGGCCGGGCCGGGCCGTCCCGGCCCGCTAACACCCGGCCCGGGTCGGCCCATCGGGCCTGAAGCCCGGGCCCGGGCCCGGCCCGATAATGTTGCCGGGCCGGGTACCGGGCCTGACCACCAAAACACAGGCCCGGCCCGGCCCGTTTGGTGGTCTGGATGGGAAGGGGAAGAGGGGTCACGGACTCACGGGAAGGGGGAAGGGGGAAGGGAAGNAGGGAGATGGGAAAGGGGAAAGGGGGAGAGACGGGGTGGAAGGGAGAAGGGGAAGAGCGAAGAGGGGGAGAGGGAAGGGAGCGGGAAAGGGGGAAGGGGGAGGACAGGAGGAGGGGGAAGGGAGACGGGGTACTCACGGGAAGGGGAGCGTCGGTCGCTCAGACGGGGCTCCCTCCTCCGTGCTTGTTTGTTTCCACAGTCGAAGGAGAAGAAGAAGAAGAAGCCGTGACCTCTGGTTTGTTTCCACGGTCGAAGGAGAAGAAGAAGAAGGAGCTCGTGAGGAGAGAGAAAATGAATGAAAAAATGAAGGAAAACTAGGTTGGTTGAAATTTATATCAAACTTAAGAAATTACAAAGCGGGTCCATCATATTTCTGAAATTTTCAGAAAAATTGTTGTATTTTTCAAAAATTTCATCTTACAAATTTTTTTTTTTTATTTTTAAAAGGAGAGTCGGGCTGCCGGGCCGCCGCCGGGCCGCCCATTCGGGCCCGGGCCCGGCCCGGGACCGCTGCCGGGCCGCCCTATCGGGCCCGGGCCCGGCCCGGGACCGGTTTTTCCCGGCCCAAGCCCGGGCCCAAACGGGCCGGGCCGGGCCGGCCCGGCGGCGGCCCGGCCCGACGCCCAGGCCTAGTTGGCATTCCTCTTGAACCAGCAGGGCGTAAGCTTTGGACGTGTTGGGGACAGGATCCATGAGTAAGATCTGGCTACGGATCGCTCCATAGCTTTCATTCAGCCCCATCAAGAACTGAATTAGTCTGTCAAGTTCTTGAATGTCATGTGCTTTCCTCATGGCTCCACATTCACAGGTGGGAAGAGTGACAAGTGAATCATACTCATCCCAACGGCCCTTGATTTGAGTGTAATACGCACTAATGAAAGATTATCCCTGCTTGCAATTAATAATCTGTTGTTGGATTTGATAAAAATGTGGAGCATTTGACCGGGAAAATCTAGCCTTTAATTCATGCCAAATGTCCGCAGCGTTTGTGGCATAAACGACTATTGAGGTCAGGGACTTGTGAAGAGAATTCAGCAGCCAAGAAAGTACCATATTGTTGATCTCTCCCAAGAAACAATGAGAGAGTGTGGACCCGTGGGTTTCGGAATAGAACCGTCAACAAAACCCATCTTATTTTTGGCTAAAAGAGCCATGGTCATGGTTTTTCTCCACGTTTCATAATTATCTCAAGTGAGCTGTTGGGATACAAGACACGTACCAGGGTTGTCCGAATGATGAAGAAAGAATGGACTATCTTCTGGAGTGGTTGATGACATGGAATTACCTGACGTTCCACGAAGATCTGCCATAATGTGGCACAAATTAATTAACCGGACGCTTGTACGACCCCTTCACAAGTCTCTAGTGAGAGGACACCACATGGAGTAGACGCCCCAAATTTCACAACGATTGGAGCTCTCCTTGTAAATTGCGCCCTGATTTTGTCAAGTCTGCTCAGGCGAGATCAGGGGTGCAGGGTCGGTGCATTCCCACAACCGGAAGAATATAAGGTTTAAAGAAAGACAAAAGCGAAGAGGGCGCTTGTGCCGTTTGTTCACGAGAGTTGGGGTGATGCAGGAGAGAGCGCTGGAGTCGGCGATGCAGGAGCAGAGAGCGCTCGGGTGATGCAGAAAGAGGCGCTCGAGCGGGCGCTCGAGCGGTAAGAGGGCTCAAGAGCGCTCGGGTGATGCAGAAGAGGCGTCCGAGCGACAGAGGGATCGAACAAACGCTCGATAGAGATGCTCGGCCGTTCTGCTTGGGCGATGCAGAGAAGCAGAGACGATCGAGTGGTAGAAGGCTCGGGCGATGTAGAGAAGCAGGGGCCCCAGAAACCCTCAAACTATTAAAGAAGAACATTCAATTTTGACTCGTGAGCAATTAAGCCAGCAACGAAATCGTCTAACGCCCAAATCAAGCCAGCCAGGAAATCGTCTAACGTCCAAATCTAATGTAACGTCCAGCTTTGGTATCGACAGCCACAAGGAACAAAACGATTCTATGGAACGTCATTTAATGGGCTCTACAAATGGAAAGCATCAGTTATCATGCGCCAGCCAGAATGCTCTCAATCTGATCCACTTTTCTCACAATGCAACGCAAGGAAAAAAGGAGAGCAATCTTGATGAGACGATAAAAAGAAAAGGAAAAGAGAAAGATCATAAAGATGGTGATTTGGCTCACGATTCTCAAACTGAAATAATTATGCCCAAAAATCTCTCACCGGTTACAGGGAGATTTTCGTAGCCTCTTACTGCTGTACAAAAAGTGACGATGTGCATAAAAAATGTAATCCAGAAAAAGAATAGAAAAAGAAACAGAAAGGAAGGAAGGCTCTTTTGAATTTCTGATCGTGGACGTAGGTTCTCAAGGACCGAACCACGTAAATCTTGTGTTTTCTCTTTTCCTCTTCCTTTATCTCTTGTCTCCTATTTTCTTTACAAACTTCTCGATGCGACAACATTGTTTCCTATAGACGGTCAGTGACTGCCGGCCTTTCCCTTCCCCCACACAGGACTTGCAGCACAGCGATGCAGAAACACTCGAACGGGTGATTTCTTTGCAGTAGGTGATTTCGATGCAGAGAAGCAGACGTTCGAGCGGATGGTATGTTTTGGGTTCTATCGGCCGATGCAATAACGCTCGAACAGAGAAGACGCTCGAGTGAGGACAAGGGCTGCCCTTAGGAAAAGGGGAAGACAACCAGCATCACATAATGGCGGGAAAGGGGAAAGCAACCAGAATCACAGAACCTGCTCTGATACCATGTTAAAAGAAGAGGAATAGGAAGGATGGTGAGGAGAAAGAAATGGTATTTCTCATTGTGTTTCTATGAATCATTTACAAGGTATATATAGAGGCTATTGGATAAGAATCATATAGAGGCTATTGGATAAGAATCAAGAAACGATCATATCCCTGCTTTCTGCTCGTACAAGATTATCATTCCTAATTTGTTGCGATTTCTCAATCTGCAACGTCTAACAACTCATCCTCTTGATTTGGGCGATCTCTGATTCCTTGATTTTGGGTGATCTTCTTCAACCGTTACAGGAAGTAACATTCAACAAAACGCGGTGGTGCTCGTGAGGGCTACTGCCATATCAGTTCAAAAAATTTATTTTATTTGTAAATTGATATCTCCTTGATTCTTATTTATTAATTATAAGTACCCCTTAAAATTTAAACCAATTAGTTCCTCTGGTTCAGTGGCACAACTACACGGTGATTTGTGTGGACAATTTCTTAAAAGATTTTTATTTTTTTTAACTATATATATATATATATATATATATATATATATATATATATATATATATATATATATATATATATATATATACTCCAACAAAATTTTCAAACTCCGTCAGTGCCCTGATTCTGCCACTTAGAACTCCACCAATTAAAAATGATGTTATCTTTTAGGCATGAGAGAGTTGAGCGACGTGAATGGTGACCAAAGGCTTTCTAATAAGTCCACTGCCTTCTTCCCACCACTTTTGAAATGACGGCGGGAGATGATTGACTAAGGTCTAAGGATAATGTTTATTTAATGGGGTTCACGTTCCTTGACGGTTAACATGTGGAGGGCACAATCGTGATTTGCTTGGGCTTATAGAAAAGTAAAACTTTTTATGATCTGGATTTTCTTCTTTACACTATAAAATAATGTACTGCATGCATTTATTTTTAGTTAAATATATTTGTCACAACTTAACCCACCCCCACAATAGGTTTAAGCTCCTAGTTTAGCATATTTCAACTCATCCCGTAACAATTTCCTTTTGAACCAACCTATTACTTAATATCACTCAACTACCTATATTTTTATAAGTCTTTAAAGATTTTCAATAACCTTCAATATGAAATTAAACTTTTAGGCCACGTTTGATGCGCGCAGATATCACTGTGCATGGGGTGAAATTTACCGTTTTTGTACGGTTTTTCACAAACTTATCAAACGCAGTAAATTTTTCCCTGCAAAAACAGTACGATGAGGGTAACTTTACCCCGGAAAAAAGTCGGTCCTCTGAAGGTCCGACTTTTTTCCATGGATTTTTCTCCTGCCCATTAGGAAGGGCGACAGAGAAGAAGGGCGCTGTGAAAAGCCGAGAGGGAGCGCAAGACCCCTTCCGATGGCAACGCTCGCATGATGGATGCCAACACCAGCCGCATAAGGATAAGGGAGGGTGGAGGGAGGGCCGTATCCACTAGGAAGGGAGAGGAAAGAGGCAAGGGCCACTGCACAGCAGCCCATACTTCACTCATTCATCCTCCTCCCCTCTCCTACCATGCACACTAGAGTTGGGAGATCTCAACACCACCCATTCGGTTGTATTTACCTCCGGCAAGCAGGGATCCGGCGCAGACGCGTCCCATGACCAGCCATATCCATGGCCTCTGATGGTTCTTTCTTTCTACTGGCGAGTTATGGCAGCAGTGATGGCGGTGAGTGCGGTGTGGCTGTAAGGGGAGGTGAGGGATGTCCGGCTTCACCTTCTCCGCTCACCAAGACGACGAACACTGAATTGTTTACCTCGAAAAAGATTTCCAGGCCATCAAACATGGCCTGAAAATGGAAGAAGGAAACTTTACCTTAGGTAAACTTACCCTGGATTTTTTCCCTCTGAAACAATCCAAGCCATCAAACGTGGCCTTAGGATATGACACTAGTATTACTGTGCATATACATGGTAAACTATTTTGATCATTTGATTAATTGATCAATTTATCCTAGAGTAAGAAACGTGAGAGTATGTGAAAGAGAGAGATAGTGTGTGTTTATGTCTATAGGTAAGCTAAAATCCTTGAGCCATCTATTCATGTGACCTCTCACATTACACAACTCAATGCATAACTAAGTGTGCGGGAAGCCAAAAATCTTATTATATGTATGAGCAACAACAGAATTGTACACAAAATTCTAATCAAAAGATGAAAGCAATAGCCTGTTAATTCTAATCAAAACTCTTATGAGGCGCATGACTAAGTCTCGCCACTTTGATCTGAAAAGGAGCTTAGAAGACGGATTCCATCTCGGGTGTCACACGCTGGACACCTTGCGTCTTGAGTGTTCCGTCCCTGTGTAGGAGAGGTGTTTCATATGTTTTCATTTTTTAAGATGTATTCCTTTGTCATTGTATGATTGTTTTGGTTTTTCGTCGACTAAAATGAAAGTTTTTCTTCGGGTCTCGAATGCATTCTCCGGTGTTGAAGGCCCCAAATGCAATACTAAGATAAATATAGAGAGATTGATGGGTGTTATATTTCATTTTAATTTGTTTTAGCTTATCACTTGAAAATAAGTCAAAAGCAGAACTCGGACTTGGGTCCTCTAATTGCTCCGGCACCTCCTCACTGCGCCTTGTTGAGAAATGAATCTGGGTTTTGTAAAGGAAAGGAGACTGGCCCAACCACATACGAACTAGGTTTTAAAAATTCAGATTTTTTAAAGGTTTTTACAGGTTTTCACTCAAATGTGCCTTAAACAAGAGAGAGGGACACATGACGTAGAGTTGACCACCGAATATATATATATATATATATATATATATATATATATATATATATATATATATATATATATATATATATATATATATATATATATATATATATATATATATATATATATATATATATATATATATATATATATATATATTGCTATCTAACCCTATAGATATGATCCAAAGAATAAGTTGATGGGAAAAATATATTCAGTTAAGCATTTTTTGAATCTAATTATATTTCCATGACAAGTAAGATTGAATGACTCATATAACATTAAATTTTTTTATCATGGACCAATCTTCATTTTTCATTTTTTGTAAGAATAACTTAAACTGAAGCATGCTTTATACCAAACTAGATTTTATAAATATATCGGTATATTTTGTTTTGTTTAAGGTATTATTTCAACAAAAAATTAAATGGCTTCTTTTTTATCCCAGACCTAGTGGTTTGGTATCTACCAATTTCCACACATATATATAAAGCGAGATTTGAAGCAAAGGTCACTCTCTTTTGCCATACACATGTAGGAGCTGAACTCATCTGTCCATTTGGCCTCTCGCAGACATAGTCTAATATAATATGTGAATTTCTCCTGCCGGCTGCATGGTCCAGCCTCTCAGACATGCAGACCATGCCATCAGACTGGATGTGTGAGAACCCGACCGACGGGATGGTTAGATAAATTCACGTCCAGCATATATATGTTTATAGAGTTTGAGAGAGTTTTATATTATTGTGTTACATACTGTTGTGTTAGATGTTATTAGATGACTAAAATTTTAAAAACTACCATTTAAAATATCTCACATGAAGTCGAAGAAAAAAAAAACAGCGATGTCGAAAGAAATATCTCACACCGCGTACTCTATAGCCACTTCTTTTTTGAAGTGGGTTATGTACCCCATACTGCTGCACCAAATTTTGGTGCACCAATATGGTTGATGACGAAAGCATATCTAGTTAAGAAAAAAAGAGAGTTTTATAGGAACAAAAAAAACCCAAAAAAGTTGAAAAGACTAAAGAACATTTTTTAAAAACAATTAAAAACTATTTTAATTTCCTATGCTTTTGGTTTTCGCATATATGTGTTGTGTGCACTGAGTGGCACATCCAACTCACTCTCTTTCTCTTTAGCTACTGTGTCAGCTCCGCGTGTGGGCTTCCTTGTTTCTGTCACCTGCCCTTATGCTGCCACGCCCATTTTCTTTTCTTCAGGCCAGATTTCTTTATGTTTTTTCCCATTTGACTGTTTAATAGCGTCTAAGGGAGTGGTTGGTATTCGGAACACAGGTGAGTGTTTCATCAATCTATTTTAAAGAACAAGAACTTCAAGAAATACTTGTTTGAATATTTTATGAATCTACCCAACCTTTGAAATATATTCATCGATCACTCACATGGGGGTTTCTAAGGCTAAATGGCCTCTTAAGGATGCTTGATGGATATGCATGTTATCGTACATGAAGGACCACGGATGTGGATGTTACCGTATGGACCAAAATTTTGTCCATCAAGGATTCATTTTGGATGTGGATGTTAGTGCATTGCTCTAATATTTCGGTCCTTCGGTACTTTTTGCCTTCCTTCTTGTTTTCTTCATCCAGTCGGGATTTTTTTGCTGG
This sequence comes from Nymphaea thermarum, assembly GCA_011799765.1. Classification (NCBI taxonomy): domain Eukaryota; kingdom Viridiplantae; phylum Streptophyta; class Magnoliopsida; order Nymphaeales; family Nymphaeaceae; genus Nymphaea; species Nymphaea thermarum. The sequence continues at coordinate 59,895 of JAANDH010001115.1, forward strand.
AAAGATTTTTTATTTCATGAAGAAAAGACATGAAATTGTTCTTGTTGCTCTCCATTGACAGAGAGTTCCATACGCTGCCCTGTATATGTAACTAGCATATGTCAAATGTGGACCCTACTATTAATATGTACATTTATTTTTACTCCCAAACATTGCATATGAATGTGTGTGAGATAACAAATAAATATGAAAAAAAAAATTAAGTATGAAATAATGTTTATGAGATAACAGAAGATTTATGAGATAATGAGATAATGAACGAACAAATGTATGTGATCAAGCCAAACATATGTATGAGATAATGTTTATGAGATAACAACTGATTTATAGGATATCAGAAATATTTTATTATCTCATAAACATATCTTATACTTATGTTTGGTGTTATTTCATATATCTGTCTGTTATCTTCATTATCTCTTAAATCTTTTGTTATCTTATATACATTATCTTATACTTATATTTAGCATTATTTCATATTGTCATTATCTCACACCTATTTGTTATTTCAGACACATTATCTCATACCTATTTGTGATCTCACACACTTTTTATTTCATGTACATGTATATGCAATATTTGGGTATGAAAGCAAATATGCATATTGATAGTAGGGTCAAAATTCAACGTACACTTATTATATATACATAAGGGCCGCATACAAAACTTGATCTCCTATCTCTTGCATGGGGTGATTGATTAATTGGCGATCATATTTTATATATGTTGCGTGTTATGAACGCAGCAGGTGCAATTATTAGTATCTTGTGCAATATAAAATGTTATTTTTCATTATGATACTGAATTGCAGCTTCCACAAATGAAAAAATGAAAAGAAGGGGTTACAGAAGTGTGTTTTAGGAAGCATTCAAAAGACGACCTCAACACAAGGAGAATAGATGATGATGAGAACAAGATGGAATCCAAGCGGAGGGAATAGGGGACCCTTTCACCTAAGCTGTGCAAGAAAGTCCCAAAGCCTATCCTAGGGAACAGTAAAGCTTCATAAGGTTTTTCTGTCGAGATGCAGGTAGTCCTCATCTTCACAGACATGCCTTTTGTAGTGAGCCTCTCTCCGAGAGGTAGGTTAGAGAGTTTGTTATTCAGGCTCGATTGCCTGGCAGTACATCCAGCAGGCAATATCACACCTAATTGGGCACTGACAAAGCCCTACATTTTGCGAGTGCTTTCTAAAAGAAGGGATCAAGGTTTGACAAATGAATTTCAAGTGAACGGTTCTTGATATTAAGGGTCATTGATTCAGGTTAGGCAAATCGTTTAAAGTGCTTACCAAAAATGGAATTGAATGACATTCTTCAAATCACTCTTTTTTTGGTTGTTTCAGGACTCCCATCAACCCCACAACTACGGCACTCCCAAGCTCAGACCGCCAGGCCCATAGATGGAAGTTTGCCTTTTGACCTAAAGCACTTGCGTCGTGGCTACAATTACTTCATGAAGACCATGAATACGAAAAATCCCATTGCCCACTTGAAGTATGGTACCAATGTTCACAATCTTGGCTTCCTTACCAAAGAGTGAATACAATTTTGTCCTAATTAGCTTATAATTGAATGACACTATTGAGGCAAAATGATATGCCCCTTTTTTGCAATCTGAAAGAGAACGAGCCCAGTGGATAGCTGTAGGTTATCTTATTTCCAGACAAACCAGCCCATCCATCGAAGCTTGATGAGCTTTGGAAGGTAGGCACGACCCCCATACAACGTTTGATCGTTCCTCACTATCCACACACTGTGCTATTAGTCTCCAACCCAGAAGAATGGTTTTCCACCAAGCACTCACATCATCTTCCCCTAACTGGGTGGGGAAGCAGTACTGATAGTCCCCGTCAAGAAACTGGTAAGGAAGCAAGTAATAGACAGAAAGATTGCTTGTGACAGGACCTTAATAATCTTAAGTAATTTCCAAGCTGTGAGTGTTTTTCTTGCACAGAGAGCGAGCGAGCAAAGACAAGTCGTGAGCTTGGATCTGTCCATTATGTTATGGTCAGAGTCCCACTCATGGTGACCTGGCAGAATTGGGTAAAATAGTAGGTATTATTGTGGTCAATCCATTGGGGAACTAGGGACTCAACTTACGTTAAGAACTTTTCATACCGGTGGAGTATTCACAAGTGGTACTCTCCCAACGATTTGGAAGGGGATAGGTCAGTCGGGAAGGCCTGGGAGGTGGTGGTTTACCCTGCGGCATATGTCAGCTGTTCGGGTCAGCTTATCTCCAGTCCAGCTCGTGATCTTAGCCGAAGGTATCTGATAGCACCAAATTGCAATTAAAAGGAAAAGATGAAAAAGGAAAGAGCCCTTTTTCATTGAAAGATGAATTGTCAATCAATTTGGATAAAATGGGATGCTGATAGGAAATTGAGATTATGTTGTTTCCTTCCTTATCAGAGAGGGACCCCTTTTCAAAGCTAAGCTTGTCGATCTACTACCACCATGGCTAAGGTAGGAGACCTTGGGTAAGGCCGATCTTCCATCCATAGATATGCTCGCCCTTGGCCTTTTAGGGACAGGTAGTGGCTCCACGAGATCTCAGGTCCATCATCAGTAATGATGATCTATGAGCACATGGTCAATTCCTAAAGTGGGCATAAACCTACACAAGCGGTGGAGCATGTGCTTTAATTTGATTCAAAGCGAAGAACCATACTCGGGAAAATAGCCCCGTAACTTCGGCAGAAGGGATGAGCATTGGGTTGGATGAAAAGGGCGTTATTCATGGCATTGCTGGATCCACACTACTAGCACCCTCCCGGTTGAGTGGAAATCGACATTATGTCATTTCCTTCCTTATCAAAAGGGGGGCTGGCTGCTGCGCCAGACTCTTCCAACAAAGACAAATGGTATTTAGCACCGGAAACTATTGTAGGAGATGTTCAAATCCGTTCTGTTCAGATATTGATCAGTCTTGGTTCGACATGGTTTAAGCGTTACTGGTTCTCGAAAGAGTCAATATATCCATTAATGAAACCGCCCAATGTTCACCTTTTGTTAAGAAGGGCGAGCTGGGCTGCTCGCCTGAAGACATCAGCTTTTCTGCAGTTTGGAACAATCCATACTACCAGCCCATGTTTATGCTGTGAGGAATGAAAAATCTTTCTCCTTGTGCATGAATCAAATGTTTCGTTTCATTTCATCTGGAAAAGCAATCTCTTTGCTTTGCTTTTCTTTTTCGGCCACATACCAGATATAATGGAATATCTCCATTTTTTTAAGGTCTAAAATTTAACTCTCTGACCTTTTCGTACTTCTCATTTTAGCACGTAACCAACTGCATTTCTAAATCGCCAAGATCGTGATTCTTTCAAATATCTTATTTACGTCTGTAAGTAGGCTTTGAGCAGTTGTTTTCTCCTAGCAAACATGGCCCAACCATATCTACCGTGACAAGCTTTATTGTTAGGCTTACAATGTGGGTTTTACTTAACAGATACCCAAATCAGCCGAGCACTCCTTTGACAGGGCAGAACCACAACTATAACTTGGTACGGGCTCTGAGAAAGCATACCATACCTGATTGGCCTCAGTGTTGTGCTACTACGCGTCCTCACTTGGATTGCCATCGGTGCTACTAACGAGGATATGAGTGTAACCATGCATGATGAAACAGGGCATTTACGAAAGCATCATATGATAAATACGAAATATATAAGTAGACAAGCATCGTCTATATATACAGATATCACATTCTAAACCAAAGCGTAAGGCATATATACAACAAAGGACCCCAAGAACAAAAGGAATGATGTAATTTACTCTCCCAGAATAGACGCTGCTCGTGGATTTGTACCTTGATCGTAAGTATGAGCATTCGCCTGGTGACAGCGTGGAAGATAATATGATTTAAATATCAGGACAATTTCTGAGTATGACCAAACTTCCAACGGCCTTTCATAAGATAAATCAGGGCCTTGTTCAGTCATAGTAAGTTACTAACTAGAGAGTTATCACCGATATTCTTCCCACTTAAGTCAATGTTGTTTCCTTTTTTTGCTGACATTTTCAAACCATCGGTAAAATACTAATTTTTTGTGGTGTTAAGCAAAATGGTGTATCTTAGGTCTGCCCTGATCTCGAAGTAGCATTGAACCCTGGGGATGGTGGAAGAAGCCATGACTTTCTCGTTCCCCTCACATACCGCCTCCAATTTTGTGGGTGGGTGCCGCTCTTTGTATAAATTGTTTAAGAGATAGGTCATACCTCTACATTGCCTTGCAACGGTCATCAGCCCTCAAGCGCTTAACTATCTTACAAGCAATGACTTGAATTGGAAATCAAACACAAAACTCTGGATCTTCAAACTTCCAGTATATTTAATAATATAAAAAAAACTTCTCATCTGGTTCCCAGAGACTCTGTTTTCTTAGTAGGAAGAAAAATTGCATACTTTTGAAAGGCGATAAGTTCGCTCCCGCATTGGAGTTAATTTAACGCAAACATGAGTAGGCAATGTCAGTATATCAGGCATTCATCAAGAAGTTAAAAAATTCAATGCCTTCTTTTCTTATAGCAAAAAAGGTGGGCTCCTAAACGATCAAAATTTTCTCAAACTAAAAAAAACAAAAGAAGCCATGCGCATCTATGGATTCTCAACCAGAAGATCGCTTCTATCATTCACACATCTTAGATGCCCTTCCACTTGATTCAGACCTTTACATCAATCTCAAACAGGCTGAACTGCAATATGTGAACCCCACCTACGCTCCTCTCATCTTCCTATTCTTTTTCACAGCTCCTCTTAGATGGCGTTGCCCTGTCGTAAAAAACTAGGTACCTAAGATTCTAACGTATCTAATTTATATTAAGTTCATGTTATATCCTTCGAAAACAGAGCTTAAAATTCATTTGGACATTAAGAAAAAATATTAAAACTAATTTATCCTAATGGCCTACCAGTGGGGGATGATTTTCAACCGGTTTCCCTCCTTCACCCTTTTCAATTGGCTGCTTTGCTATCGTGTCCATTTGTCTTTATTCCAAGTCTACCCTTATGTTTTAATTGAATATCCACTCTGTCCTGGCAAACATTACACTATTACCCTCCATGTTTTAGTAAATGCCCAATAATTACATTTTTGTGCATGGATTTTTTCTTAATCCCAATTATGGCCCTGAGTCCGAATTAAGTTTTGCTTAGACAATTGCCTCCCTATTCCGCAACCACTTAATTATTATTATTATTTAAGTCCCGACTTTAAGATAATCGACGACATTTACAAGGAAGTTCATGTATAAATTGCACACAAGAAATATACTGAAAAACCAGTCGAGCAATTAGCACGTTATATACACGTTCTCGATTCGATTCTTAGAGGGTGCCTTCTTAGAGCATTGAGGAGTTTTGATTTTTGCTGGTGACTTAGTTGGAGTTAATAAAATAACCACTTAAGTAATAATCCATCTGGATATGATTCTTACTTGAATATTGCCATAATGGAGGTGGATAAAAGCTCAAGAAAGCATTAAATGATTGCGCCAATCAGCACCTCCAGGGCCTTGATAATCTTCCTGACCTGCCGCTTGTGTTTTTTTCCAAAGACATTTTCAATTTTCTCTAGTGGTATGTTTTCCACGATGTCCAATATTACATGGCAAAAATGTAATTTCTAAAACCCCACACATGCCTCAATCGGGTCATTTATTCAGGAAGGTACTTAGGCAATCGGGTCATTTATTCAGGAAGGTACTTAGGCACTGTTTATGATCAAAGTAACGACCCCGGATTTGTCTGAAAAGTTCTGGATCTCCAAGACCTGAATCACATCGTCGTAGGATGACCTCCTTATCTACCATGCGCTAAAAAGCAATCTATTTCACAAATGTTAACAGTTTATAACTGTTCCATAATCTATCTCTAAAAGTTGAACAGACTCATATATAACACTTGTTTACAACGAAGTCCCTTCTCTTCTTTCCTTGCCACCGATTCACGGTTATTTCGGGGGACTTGGGTGATTCTATTTAGCTTAAGAGAGCATGCTATTATCAGTCTAGAGAAATAGTAATTATAAGAGTCAAACTAATGATTAAGCTTTCACCAATCCACCAGCCCAACCAACTACATATACTAGTACTTCCATCATTTTTGACAGATGTAAATGGTCCATCTCCTTTTTTTAAGTGCAAATGTAAAACACTTCACATAATACACGTAGATATATAAATTGGTATGTGCCTTTAGAGGTCGTTTGATTGCATTGGAACACCGCAGAACAGAACAGACACGTTCTGTTTTGGTAAAATCGACACAAACGCCGGACAAAGAACGCTCAAGACAGGCAGAACGGAGAACAAGGGGTAGCAAAAGCCCCTTTTGCATTGTCTGATTTTGAGTTGTTGCAAATGGCAAAGATTAGGTTACTAGATTTAGGGCTTTTTACTTTTTTGCATCGATTGTTTGGGGATTAAGCTATGCCTTGATTTCTTATCATTGTTCCTGGTACATCTGATGCTCATTTGTCTGTCTACCATGAGATGTAGCTGATACGATGATGCGGCTGGCCAGGAATTTAGTTCCTACAAGCTGGAAAAGGGAGCTATAATACTATTTAGTTTACCCAGCTTTCTCACGTCCTCCAGCCACTTCTCCTCCGAGAATTTTTTCATAAGCAAACTAGGTTGTTCGTGTTTTTCAGATACGCGAGGGAGAGAGGGGATGGCTTTGTTCAGACGGCTTCTGCAACTCCACAAGGACGTCCCCAAGGCAGCTCGGTTCTACTCTGAAGGACTCGGATTCACCGTCAACGTATGCACACTCAGGTGGGCAGAACTCCAATCTGGCCCTCTGAAGTTAGTGCTCATGCAATCAAGCAGGTCGCTCATTTTACTTCTCCCACATTCTAGGGTCATGTGCATTTTATGTTTCATTGTTAATTTGAGTTCCCTGTTTTCAATCCCAAACGTCTGATTTCATGCTAGGAAGGGGAGTAGGTGGTTAACGAAGGAACGATGGCATCGTTCAGATGGCTTCTGCAACTCCACAAGGACAATTTCTTCTTGTGCCTTATATCAATGACAAATTACCGAAATTAATTCTAGTCATGCCTCTCTCTCTCTCTCTCCACTTTTGTTTGTTTTTATATGAATGTGGACGTGTAGATGAAGTGAGACATCTACCTGCTTTTGCAGAGTTTTATGACTTTGTTATATAACGTAAGTGCTGAGACTGGTGCGCCAATTATTGTTTTAACTATTTATTAAGTCTGATTCTTCATTAATAAGCTACAGGATGTTGATTCTACTCCATCAATTCGGACTCATATAATGGCACTGACCTTGATACTTCCATTAAAAAACCACATCTGGTATGATTTGTCCAATCATGTAATAGTCATAAAGTGTTGCAGCATTAGAAGTTTTGTAATCTGATCTTGATGACCAGATAAGTCTTTTATTTAAACCAATGTATGTGCTGGGCACACTTATGTTTGTCCTTCTGTGTTTTTGATGGTAGACTGTCCTTCGGTTTGATATGAGTAAGCATGATGTCGCTTAAGAGGCCAATCTTCTGGGTTTGCAGGTTTCCAGTTAAGTCATCAAGCAAAAGACTACACTTTTCATTCTCTTTTACAGTAACAAGCACCGACTGTATTTAATTAAATGGCATTGTCAATACTTGGATTTCCATTCTTGTTGTGTCCAAACACACTAGATGGACCAACTTGCAGAAAAGAGTTCTACCCACCCCGCTGGGGGGTTTCGACTTCTTGTCGAGGAGACTACAGGTAGTCCACCGAAATTTATTCATCCAGGGGTTTGGACTTAATACCTTCAAGTTGAAGGGGGATTAAGTTTTTAATAGCGAGGATGCTTCTGTTAGCATGAACTTTTAGTGGGTGCCTCTCCGCAGCTTGCCTGTGGGAAAAATGTTAGTCTTTTTCTTTTCAGCAGAAATATTTGTATCTTGTGCAGAAGACTGTTCATGCTTGACAGAAATATATTTTAGATGATTTGTTATTTCTTTGGTTTGCCAATTGCTATTTTCCACCTTACGTTATCTATATTTCACCTTCTAATATTAAAGTGACATGTGAATGCTTAATGCTTAATTTTTATGGTTTGCAGGAAGCAAATACATGGCCCAAATCAAGTTTACATGATGAATGGAAATGATGACCAGACTCTTGATGGTCATTTTACAATACTATTATAGAAAGAAAGAGTATAGAAATGAGGAGACCACTATTGAGAGTATAGGGAAATAGTTAGAAGGTTGTTTGTACTTATACATGCAATTATGAAGAGTTGATAATTCATGAACAATGTAATTGTTTTTGCATAAATAACAAAAATAATTTTTTTTCATGAATTGATGATCTCTTTGTCTCTATCTTTTCTCTCTCTCTCTCTCCCCATATATATATATATATATATATATATATATATATATATATATATATATATATATATATATATATATATATATATATATGTATATATATAAGAGAAAACTATTGCTTCATCTTCGCTATTCAAACACTTTCTTTGAGTATTCTTATAATGAAACAAGAGACTTCAATAAACAAACATTGGACGGGACGAACAAGACAGACAGTACAGATAGAGGTAAAACAAACGTTGGACATATGGAACATGATGTTCGTTCTTAAAACTGTCAAACAATGCAGAGAACAACATTGACATGATGGACAGAACAATAGTGTAATAGACATGACGTCTTGTCTGTTATGTCCTACGCTACATCTATCAAACGACCTCTAAAAGTACGTCTGCACCCCAAACGTGGTTTAAATTACTGAACCTCAATCCACTGTTCAATTTGAGTTTAGACTGACTGTGTCTGATTCAGTCGCATGCTCTATGTACTGCATAATCTTTACTATGAGAAAGAGAGAGAGATCCAATCACTTGGGCTAGGGTACTGGTTCTAGTTAAGACTTTGTTTGGATGGAGGGAAAGGAAAGGAAAAGGAAGGGTGGAAAGGAAACGAAAAGAAAGGGAAGGAAAGGGAATGAGAAAAGAAGGGAAAGGCAAGGAAAGGGTAAAATTTATGTTACTTTACAATAATACCCTTAACATTCAATTCTAGAGGTGTACAGAACACACAATGAAAAACAACAACTCACTATCCAATATCAGCGATGGTCAGTTTGGTCTGACCGGTAAAGAATACCATCCAAGTCTCGAGCAGTGGTGGGAAGGGAGAGAGGGACAAACCCGGCATCCGTCGTAGTCTTGACCAGCGGTGGGGAGGGAGAGGAAGAGCCATGCAAGGTCAAGGGTATACGTTGTAGAAAGGAATAGACTTTTACTTTCCTTCCCAATCTCTCTAATTTTGGAGGGATTGAATTTACATTAGAGCATCATTTCCATTCCCTCCATTTCCTTTCCCTTCCTTTGCAACCAAACAATTTTTTTACTTTCTTTTTCTTTTCTTTCCTTTTAATTAGTCAACCTAACAAATGATTGATTGTTCAATCATTTTCTTTCCCTCCCTTTCCCTCCATCCAAACAGGGCGTAATAGTAGTTGCATGGTTTGTTTGCAAATTAAATTCAAAAATCAAACTTTGCGGAGTGCACTTTTCATCCACTTGATTATGATCAGAAACAAAAAGCCAAGGTCCAAAAGGGGCATAGTTAACAACACCCTGAATAACTCAAACATCATAACAACCTGCGAGTATGACATTCAAAATGGTATGGAAGAGTACTCAAATAGGCATGAACAACTCAAATCTTACTACAACTGCCTAAAAAAGCCACTATTTTTTTTGTCCAAATATACGTGTGAGAGAAAAGAGGAGGATGGAGAGCAGATATTGTGTTCATCCTTGCTGGTCAAAGCATGATGAGATGTGCAATGCACGATCCAACAGTGATCAACACCACCGCAAGTGTTGTAACAGGCATGGAGATGGCCATAATGTGGTAAGGAGGACCTCACTAATTCGCAGATGTGAAGCAAATAGTAGCCAGTAGGAATAAGAGAGAAGGAAAGCAATGACGAGCAAGCACAAGACTGCAAGCAAAGCGAGGCAGAGCCAGTCAGCGGGCATCTTCTCTACCAAGCACACTGGCACAAGACCAGTAATCCTGCAGACCTGAACACTGACGAGATGCATCCTAAGGGACTCGTAGCTGGACATAACATGTTGTTGATGTGTCTCAATCTGCAATTCACGGTGGGCAAAGAGGCGAAAATAGGGGAGGAGGAGGAACAACAGAAGCAGATAGACATGTGAGGGAGGGGTTGTGCGGAGGTTGGATGGTCTAGGCCAGTGCCCGATTCGAGGTCATGGGAGGATGATAAGTACGACGTTCTCGGCCTCCATGAAAGATAGCCGAGCATGTTGTACCTATCCTTGTCGTATTTAACCAATCGCTCTCAAGAAAAAGAGGGGAAAAAAGGGAAATGTGCTCCAAAATGTGTTTTATGAGTAGCACCTGTTCAGAAAGCAAGCAATCTCTAGTAGCGGAGAGCCTAATCTAGGGACTGGTTCTGACTACGACCCAAATTTATGGAGCAATTTCACAATCCTTTCCTTCGCTTCTGCTTTTTGATTGTGGAGTTACATACAAGGAAAATAAGAAAATGCTATGGCAAAATTCAAAATCGTCTGAAAGCATGACAAGAAACCCTAAGATCAAAGGCCAAGGGAAAGGAAACAAGGCAAAAAATATTCAAAATGCTGACATTCAGGAATTTCACCCACTATTTCAAGCTTCGCAGGTACTCTTCATCTTTGAGTTCATAAGATGTCGTACTTATCCCTGTCCTTGAAAAGCTTGCTCGGTTATCTTTCATGGAGGCCTAGGGTTTTGTTCGAAAAAGAATTTGAAATAGTGGGTGAAATTCCTGAAATGTCGGCATTTTGAATTTTTTTCGCCTTCTTCCCTTTTCCTTGGCCTTTGATCTTAGGGTTTCTCATTATGCTTTCGAATGATTTTAAATTTCGATGTAGCATTTTTCTTCTTTTCCTTGACTGTAACTCCACAATCGAAAAGCAGGAGCGAAGGAAAGGATTGTGAAATTGCTGCATAAATTTGGGTCGTATTCTGAACCACTCCTCATATCTCCGCTGCCAGAGATTGCTGGCTTTTCGAACAGGTTCTCCTCAAAAAACACATTTTGGGGCACATCTCCCTTTCTATAAGGAGAGTTAAATACGATAGGGATAAGTACAACATGCTCGGCTATCTTTCATGGAGGCCGAGGATGTCGTACTTATTATCTTCCCATGACCTCGAATTAGGCGCTGCCCCAGACCATCCTACCTCCACACAACCCCTCCCACACATGGCCATCCGCTTCCGTCGTTCCTCCTTCTCCCCTGTTTATGCCTCTTTGCCCACGATGAATCCTTCCACTTTGCAGGTTGAGACGCATCAACGACATGTTATGTCCAGTTATGAGTCCATCGGGATGCAGGTCATCAGTGTTCAGGTCTGCAGGATTATTGGTCCTGTGGCAGTGTGCTTGGTGCAGAAACTGCCTGCTGACTGGCTCTGCCTCCCTTTGCTTGCAGTATTGTGCTTGCTTGCAGTTGCTCGTCATGCTGAAAAGTGAAAACACAAAAATAGCAAAGAGCAATGCATAACAACACAAGCAAGGAGAGTTGTACAATGAGTTGTGGAACACATACACATGTGGCTTTGAACATTCAAGAATGTATAGTACTAAGGTTGAGGAACATGTCTTTGGATGGTCACCAATGTGAAGCAATGAGAGCTTTATAGTACATAATATATGGTACTTTTAGGAAACAATCATTAATGGTAGGTGACCAAATAAGAAATGGGGCAAAATATGAAAATAAATCTTTTTTTTTCTTTCTTTTGAAATAGAGAAAAATTGTAAACTTTGGATTGTATCATCTTCACTTATTTTGACAATCGATACTATCCATTTTTTAATTTGTTTTTCCAATCTTTCATGATTAATGTTAATGAGTATCAAGTTTGATTATCTATGTGGGAAAAGTTTATAAAGATTTTTTTCCCTTCTTTACAAAGCAAAAATTGATTGGTAGGATTGTATATACTAAGAAAAATGTTGTCATATAGTTGGAATACTTGAAAAACAAAAGAGGAAGATGATAAAATTGAATCCTTGGTGCATATTTTCTTTCTAGTCATGGGTATGTACACACCCAAATGGTTGGGCATGACACCCCCGTGCCACCAAGTAGAAGACACATGGTCAATTTAACTAATAAATAACAAAAAACTTCAATAATTGATATGTTTAGACTAAAAGCAAATGTAATGCTACCATGATTGCATTGAAACAAATGAACTTGAAAAATGAGAACTTCTCAATTTGGTAAATGTGTTAAGTCTTGCATTTAATTTTCCTAGGGAAAAATAAAAATGCCCTCCTTTTTGGTTCACAAATAACTTGTATTGGTAAATGCGAGGCCATATGTTCGCACATAATTCTCCTCACTATAGCAGATATTTATCCTTTTTTAAGTTTTTAAATCTGTCCTTACCTTTTTTTTTATCTTGACAAGTTTATTTTTTTAGGTTAAGGCTGTTCAGATGCAGAGCTGTTGGGAGATGGCAACCTTCCTTTTTATTAATAAAAAATGAAAAAAATAAAAATACAACCTTAAAAAAAAAAAAACTAGTGATTGAATACTAGCCCAAAGGTTAGGCCAAAGGATCAACAAGAGACTGAAAGACCCCCTTTGCAGGATTTGCAACTCCTAATTATAGTTTTGTTCTTAGCCATATCTAAGGGCAAATACCTCATGCCTTGCCTTTTATAAATTCTGAACTATTTGTTGCAACCATTGCTTCCAACAACTACATTGTAGGGATGTCAAAGGATCAAATTCGAATGGGATAAACTCATAATCATATCTGTTCTTTTGGATATTCACATTCTCGGATTCGAATTCATATTAAAATACGAATCTAAAAAAAAATCGTATCTGAATTTGAATGTGAACCCGGGTCTATCAAGCGTTTTGATTATCTATGTGAATGGTATGAAAGTTGCTTAATTTCGTAGTTGGTACATAAGACGATTTGTCCTAAGCAGTTAATATGCTTTACCATTTAAAAGCGAAGCAGGAGTCTAATAATGCATGATGAAATAAGAAAAAATTATAGAAAAAACATCATATTATAAGTATGAGCTATAGTACACCAAGTATCACCTATATATACAAATATCACATTCTAAACTAAAACTTGAGGCATATATACACCAAAATCCGTCCAAAGGCAGAACTGAAATAATGGCATCATCCACTCTCTCAGAGTAGCACTGGTCCCAGACTGGTACCTTGATAAGTGAGCATGTTCAGTCGCCTGGTGAGAACCTTGATGATATTAAGATTTAAACATCATAGCAACTTGTGAGTATGACCTAATTTCCAACAGCCTATCGTTTTGATAAAGCAAGGCTTTGTTGAGTCACAGTAAGTTGTTGGCTAGTCCCGTCATTATCAGCTTACAGCCGTTGATGAATCATCGGGTAAGAAGTAGCGGGAGGCAACCCCTCTAACTCCCGGGAAGAAGACTTTGAGTACAGCTTAGGTACTTACAGCAGAGAAAGACTATACTCCACTAAACGAGGGGGATAGAATTTGTGTCTCATATAGATAGAAACGACCAGTAGGCCTAAGCACACTGCCTCCACTACTGGCGTGGACAGACGTCTTCTTGCTCCTTCCATCTTTACCTTAATGTTAAGAAGAAGGTCCATGACATTATATATACTGTCTGACTTAGAACCATGCTAGGCTGATCGGACAGTCTGATTAACCAAGTAGTAACTGCGTGTACTCGTTTTACTTTTGAAAAAATTGCCAAAGGCAAAGCAATTTTCAGTGGTATAATAATAATTAATTTAAATTTAACTCCCTTCAGTGTTTCATATTGTTTTATGAGCATGGCAAAAAACGAATCGACCATTTGTGTTATGAAAGCAATGTTTTTACTAATAATTTATTTTAACTTGACTGTAATGGAGCCTTGAGAAATGACAGTGGCTACACAATTAATTAATTTCGATAAGGGAACGTTTGATGGGGAAGAAATATCCTATAGCACTCGAAATAAAACTTTAAATTTTTAATTTTTTTTTCTGCTCATCAAACTTGAGATGAAAAAACTTGTTGTTAGGTTGATTTTTGGAAAGTTCTTTCACCGCATTCACCATGTTTTTAATTAAGGGCGGGCTAAATGGAGGTTGGGTTTTATGAGTTGGATTTGAATAGGACTAACCTGAACTCACATTCAAAAATTACATGAAAGCAAAAAAAAAAAAATTCAATTTTTACACTAGATATTTGTTTTTTCATAGGCGGCCCCTCCTCCCTCCACTCATGTTTCTAATGCTTCCTCTTAAAAAGTAAAACAGACGGTATGCTTTAAATTAAAGGTGGGCATCGGATCGAGTACTGAACGTGTACAAACAATTAATATGGAGGCTTGTCGTTGATCTATTTGTCAAAGGATAATATCGAGGCTTGTCATTGATCTATTTGTCAAGCAAGCCAACATGCTTGAACCTTTGTGTAAATTATGGCTCTATAAGTTAGTCTCTGTCACATTTTTTTTTTTTTTCAAGACAATGAAATTCGATAACCGAAGACATTCCTCGTCAAGCGAAGCAAACTTTTAGTTGTTGACATTATTTCTCTTTTCTTTTTGCTAAAATAGCTGCAGTCTTTTTCATTATGGCTTGGCCTTCCTTTGGCTGCAGTCTTTTTCCTATTTGCTTCTCACTTTGTACTGGCAGACCTTTGCTCTTTACTGGAGAATAAGTGGGATCTGTCTAAATTATCTTTTGTTGGTTTCCCTATTCATCACAAACTGTGGTAGTTCTAATTACAACGGGAGTATGCAGGGGTTATCTCGCGTCGCTTTGACTGGGGAAGAACAAGCAACAGAAGTTTGATCGGTTTGGTTTCCTGCAACGATTGGAGCGGAAGGAACAAGAGGTTGTCTTCGCCATGAATGTTCCAAACGCTTCGAAACAATTTGGTCATCTCCCTGTCTCCAGCAGCTGTTTGCTTTGCATGCTGTTTGTCGTGGTGTTTTTGTTTGAAGTATTGTCACAAAAAAACGTGTACAAGTATGAGGCAAGAAAAAAAATAGGTATAATAAGACAAAGTTGTATATTTTAAGAATAAAATATACAAAAAATAAAAAATTTGTAAAAAATAAATAAAAAATTCTATTAATTATATAAAAATAAAGTAAATGAGAAATTAAAAAAACATTGAAAAATGAATAGATAAGAAACAAATTAAAATTAGATAATAAAAACTAACAGTCTAGCAAATGCATAACTAAGAAAAGATTATTGCCTTCATGACTTTACAACACAAATGAAGGCATTATTCACTTGAAAAGTGAAAAAAAACATGTCCTAGCCTTTTTCCCAAAAAGTGAAGTCATCTTCTTCATTTCTTGTATGACTTGAAGTTCTTTGTCTTTCACTTTCACCAATATTTTCCTCATCCTCTTCTGAAGGCAAGTTCATTGTCTTAGTATTTAAATTTTCTTCTTCAGCAGGTCCACATGTTCAATGTAAATAGGATTTGCATTGGTCTTTTTTAATTCTGGAGTCATGCTTTGCAAATGCATATTCATTCTAACGAAGACCAAATTTGTTAATCTTGATGGTGCAAGATTGTTTTTTTTTTCATGTTAACAACATCAAATGCACTCCAATTTCTTTCACAGGCTGATGCACCACATGGTTGACTTAAAATTTTGATTACTACACTTTGAAGCACACGAACAGAAGAACCGAATATCTCCCACCAAATCCCTAATATAATTAAAAAAGAAAACAAAAATTAAAAGAAGAAGTGCATAATCAATAATGAATGTTCATTATATAAATAGAAAAACTAGTAAAATGAGATATTTACGTGGATGTGCTCATGTTTAATCCCTTGTGAAACAATGTAGGATCTTTATTATGATATTTGACCAATTCATTAGCTATTTAGGAAAAAGTTTTCTTGTCACTATGTCCAAACCCTCTAGAACTTTTTCATCGATTTTTACCATTTTATTCCAAAATAGATGAGTATTTAAAAAGGCAACTTCAGCATGCATTGGATTGTGCAAGTTAGGAGTCCATCTCCTATCAATCATTTTCCAATATAGCACATATTTTTTCTTGTTGTCCGTACTTGCATTCTTTATAGCTTCTGTCTCCGTGGGAGGATGATCCATATGGAATATTTTTTACCTTATGCACACACATTTAATTTGTCTTATCAACCACTCTACGTCAGCTGCAAACTTCTCAACGCCCGGAACAAAGTTTCCATGCATGAAATCAAAATCAAATAATGGAAGGTAGAACAAAATTTCCACCAACAAAGTCTCCAGTACTAATAGTTAGCAGTTTTAAGCAGAGATATTTAGTTCCTAATAGCAGCAGCGACGAATTGGGACTTCTTAATGCCAGGTCTAGGGGGCCATGCAGAGGATCCAAATCGTGACAAGGGAGTTTCAACGGCCGCCACGTGTCCAGCTCCTCCGGATCATACACTATGGGGGGTCGCCACATGAAGCCAGACCCGGTTCCCAGTTTTCAGGAGAAAGGATGCAAAGTCTTTTATCGTCCGGTTTCCAGGTTTTCTTTTTTCTTCTTTTCTAATTTTTACTTCGCGCAAATATATATATATATATATATATATATATATATATATATATATATATATATATATATATATATATATATATATATATATATATATATATATATATATATGTGTGTGTGTGTGTGTGTGTGTGTGTGTGTGTGCGCTTATCCTAGTGTAGCTTCCTTCTAGTTCTAGAGTACCACCAATAGAGAAAGTTTGTATGTGTACTTTGCTTTGGGGTTTGGACTAATTGAATCACACGATAAAACAATTCATAGAAGTCAAGTGTGGATAATGCAGAAACTTCTTCCGATGCAACGTATCTGGTGGCCGGGATGGTGAAGCATCCTCTCAGTCACCGGACAAAGTCGGGAGAATCGGCAAGAAATTGATTTACACTCAGAAAGCGGAGAAATGGGACCTAGGAGGAAGACCTGGAACAAATCTGAGAACAGAAAAAGAAAAAAGGAAACTGTGCACAAAAAGTGTTGATCAACTACCCATAATTAATATAACATAATCTTAAATAATTACACCCACTAACCTCAAGAACAAGAAACTAAAAAATTTTGTGATTTTTAATTACAAAATCCAACTATTTCATTGCTTCACCCACCATCGCCTTCGCTCCCACGACGTCGTCCGTCTCCATCATCGGCAATGAAGTAACTATAAGTTCAACTAGTCCCAACACAGCTCTGGTAATAACGTTTTCCAAGAACCGTGAAATTCTGGCACGCTACAACTTTTTTTAATGAAGCATGATCCTTCCAGAGTCAATGAGATTATTTGAGTGGTACAAGAAATTCAACTGTAGGGTCAAACCTCGGCTGCCCCTATTACAGACATGAATGGCCATGAAGAATAGGTATTGGGACACAGAAATAAGGGAGGCAAAAGAATGCAAATTCAAGAGTGTATTTGTAAGGACACACATTGAGAGCACCTTTATGTACAAACATACAAGTCACTAACAAATGCTATTCCCTAGTACAAAGGATATGGCTTTCATCAAGCTAGTATACCTAACGGAGCTAGTCCAATCGTATTGAGGTTACTTACAGAAAATATAAAATAAACACAAAATATAAAAGAAACTGACAATCAAATTATTTCCAGTAGATATGTTATAGGGAAAAATAACTGACCAGAAAAGCATCAAGACAAACACAGCATTTGTGTAAAAAATTATAAAACCAAATAGCCAACACGCTGATAATTCCAGTGCCCTTGAACTAGCAATAACCTTTTCAACAATCTGAACTGCCCCATTGCAAAATTTGAGGGCATAACTGCTTGGTGCCCCTCCTGCCCAGATATCCCAACTCCAACGTCAGCCATTTGGATCATTCAAACATCATTTGCCGCTGTAAGTGACCATAGATGAATGAGGGTAACTCTCTATGGTTGGACAAAGAAAATTTTTTTCCACAATAATCAAAGAACACTTTGACATAGTCACTGTAAGATAACAACAAAATCAAAAGTCAAAAAGATAATAAAAAAAAAAACAAAAAACCATGAAACAAATTCGAAACACCCAGAGAACAAGATCATTAGAACCGCCCAAAACAAAAGAATTAATTAACGATGCAAAACAAGCCTCCATGATCAGATTACACAAAATTGTCGACAAAACCCCAAACATGTGCCCAAACAATTGTTTAAATAACAAACACCAACCAGAAAAGCCTAAATTAATTAGAAAAAGCTAACACCCAGAAACTCAATTCCAAAGAGAGAGGGACTCGAGAATACACTGACCCATCTCGATCCATCGACACCGTCGACGGCCTCATTGTGTTGTACGGCGATGATTGAATCCCGGAAGGGGAGTACTGGAAGTAAGTGCCCGGCTGGATTCTGTCATTCATAGCCATGCCTGTCCGCCTCTGATGCCTGCCCACCCTCACAGTCACTGTAATTCCCTCCTCTCCCATTCCCACTCTCTCTCTCTCTCTCTCAACACCAGTGGGCCGTCGAGAGAGGAAGAAAAATTCGCCGACCACAACGATGGAAATAACCAGCACAGTATCCAGACCGACCACAACGATGGAAATAACCAGCATAGCCATGGCGGTGTGTTTTTCGCGGATTGTTTTTGTATTTAGGGGACTTCTTATCCTCAAATTTTGTTATATATTCTCATTTTATCGGCACTCTCTCTCTCTCTCTCAACACCAGTGGGCCGAGGAAAAAAAATTCGTAGATTGTTGGCTTTTCCACTGGTTTTCATCCACATCAACAAATACTGTTTTTGGGTTTTAAACGATGAGGTTTTGTATGAGTATAAAACGACAAAGTTTTAAGAAAATTATTCTTTTGGCAAGAAAAATGATGTGGCCAAAATCTTAAAAACAAAATGAAGAAAATATGAAAATGATTACTGTATTTGTAATCCAAAAACTTAATTACTGTTTTCTGTAATTGAGCTACCAAAGGGAGTCTTAAAAAGAACTGACAGAGGCAGTAATGGAAGATCCATTTTTATGATAAGCAAGTAAGCAACCATAGTGGTGTTCTGCGACGTTTCCATTGACTCGGGAGCAAATATTCTAATCAAATCAACTCCAAGAAGTTCTTGTGGATTCTTACAAGGACGACGTAGCCGGTGGCGTTGCAGAGGGAGGAGGAGATGGAGGCGCTGGAGAAGTAGAGGCTTNAGGCTTCCGAGGCGGCCGACCATCGCGAGGGAGACGATCTGCAGCAGGAACTGGACCATGGTGACGAAAGCCAAGGGGAGCGCCATGACAACTTGCCTCCTTGCCTCAACTATCAGCGATCCCGGCCAGCACCGCCGCTCATCAACGGTTGCACCTCCCCCTCCATTTTCTAACCCTTCTGCCGCTGGCGCCTCCTTCTATCAACACCAGTGGGCCGTCGAGAGAGAGAGAAAGAGTGGGGAGTCAAGTGCCTTATATGTGCTTAGCTCTCCTGTCTCTCTCTCTTTCTCTCTCACGGCGCTGTGGAGTCTGTCCTTCCTCTCTCTCTAAGATGGGGAAAAGGAAGGAAAAGGAAAGTAATTTGTAAAAGACGGTCATAGATAGAAGCGGAGAGAGTTTGGTGGTGCCTGAGAAAGTCTAGGGTTGGTCTGGATACTGTACTGGTTATTTCCATCGTTGTGGTCGGCGAATTTTTCTTCCTCTCTCGACGGCCCACTGGTGTTGAGAGAGAGAGAGAGAGTGGGAAAGGGAGAGGAGGGAATTACAGTGACTGTGAGGGTGGGCAGGCATCAGAGGCGGACAGGCATGGCTATGAATGACAGAATCCAGCCGGGCACTTACTTCCAATACTCCCCTTCCGGGATTCAATCATCGCCGTACAACACAATGAGGCCGTCGACGGCGTCGATGGATCGAGATGGGTCAGTGTATTCTCGAGTCCCTCTCTCTTTGGAATTGAGTTTCTGGGTGTTAGCTTTTTCTAATTAATTTAGGCTTTTCTGGTTGGTGTTTGTTATTTAAACAATTGTTTGGACACATGTTTGGGGTTTTGTCGACAATTTTGTGTAATCTGATCATGGAGGCTTGTTTTGCATCGTTAATTAATTCTTTTGTTTTGGGCGGTTCTAATGATCTTGTTCTTGGGTGTTTCGGATTTGTTTCATGTTTTTTTTTTTTTTTTTTTTTTTTTTTTTGACTTTTGTCACTTCAAAGAAAAGTTGCAACTACTTCATATATCATGCAAAAAGAGAGAGTATCTGATGAGAGAGAACATTTTGTCAACTTTTTTTCGTAGTATGTGGATTTTTTGGTTGTCACCTCTTGCTTATCTAGTTTTCTTGCCTTTATTTTGTTTCTTGTCATTTCTGTTCTCATAAAGTACGAGACTAAGATGAAAAGGCTGAGATGAGATCGCTTAGTCAACTATCTCATTTAATGTTCATTCTTCTAAGGGGTCTTGACAATTGAAGCTGCTTTTGATAAAACTTGTCAATGTAATACTTAATAAGGCAGTACCTTTTCTTGTTAATGTGACTTCTTTTCAGGCTTTCAGTATTTAACATTACGAATTAGATATGATTTCTTCAGCCCAGCTCAATATGGTCCACAAAAGAGCCAAAGGGTATACATAGTTGTTATAGTTGGTATATTTAACATTACGAATTAGATATGATTTCTTCAGCCCTGCTCAATATGGTCCACAAAAGAGCCAAAGGGTATACAATAGCATTATCAAGATTGACTTGGCAATTTCCTGTGCAGTAGTGGTTTGCTGTCGTGTTGCTTCTCTACAAAAGGCTGGGGTTGTTGAGCTAATTAAGAGTAGTAGGATCAATGATTTGACGCTGGCTATAGGTGATGGTAGGCTGCTTGTAAAATGTATCTCCACTGCTGAAGAATTTTTAAGTTCATCTGTTTCCTGCATGGACTTGTTCATTTTTCTGGGTGTCTTTACACTGACAAATGCTTGCATCCCTTCTGAGTTATGAGGAATAAAGCAACTGGGTTCAGGGATGGCGGCAGTATAGTGGTGGACTGATTCTTTCCTCCTCAGATTAGTCTTGATTCAGTTGATTGCTGATGTGTGCATGATTTGCAGTGTTATCTTACAGTGACTATGTCAAAGTGTTCATTGATTCTTGTGGAAAAAATTTTTCGTTGTCCAAGCTTAGAGTTTTACCCTCGTTCATCTATGGTCACTTACAGGGGCAAATGATGTTTCAATGATCCAAATGGCTGATGTTGGAGTTGGGATGTCTGGGCAGGAGCGGCGCCAAGCAGTTATGGCGTCAGATTTTGCAATGGGGCAGTTCAGATTCTTGAAAAGGTTATTGCTAGTTCATGGGCACTGGAATTATCAGCGTGTTGGCTATTTGGTTTTATACAATTTCTACAGAAATGCTGTGTTTGTCTTGATGTTTTTTTGGTAAGTTACTTTTCCCTATAACATATCTACTGGAAATAATTTGATTATCAGTTTCTTTTATATTTTGTGTTTCTGGAATCAGAACCTTTACAAATTCAAAGTGTTATATTTTCTGTAAGTAACCTCAGTACGCTTGGACTAGCTCCGTTAGGTATGCTAGCTTGATGAAAGCCATATCCTTGGTACTAGGGAATAGCATTTGTTAGTGACTTGCATGTTCGTAAATAAAGGTGCTCCTCAATGTCCGTCCTTACAAATGCACTCCTCAATAGCTGTGTTGGGACTAGTTGAACTTATAGTTACTTCATTGCCGATGATGGAGACGGACGACGCCGTGGGCGCGAAGGCGATGGTGGGTGAAGCAATGAAATAGTTGGATTTTGTGATTAAAAATCACAAAATTTTTTAGTTTCTTGTTCTTGAGGTTGGTGGGTGTAATTGTTTAAGATTATGTTATATTGATTATGGGTAGTTGATCATCACTTTGTGTGCACAGTTCTCTTTTTCTTTTTCTGTTCTCAAAATTGTTCCAGGTCTTCCTCCTAGGTCCCATTTCTCCGCTTTCTAAGAGTGAATCAATTTCTCGCCGATTCTCCCGCGATCTGACTTTCCCCGGCGACTGAGAGGATGCTTCACCGTCCCGGGCACCAGATACGTTGCATCGGAAGAAGTTTCTGCATTATCCACACCTGACTTTCATGAATTGTTTTATCGTGTGATTCAATTAGTCTTAAGGTCGTCTTAAGAAACGAGTCAATTTTTTCAAACACCCAATGACGTGAAAGAAAGCCCTCTCCCCCTCTCCTTTTTCAAATCCAACAATTTATAGCAATATCAGGCCCCACACAAACACAGAAGTGCAGTCAATGTAGTAGGGTTCCGAAGGCACCAAAAATAAGCAACTTTCGCATCACAACCTCCATCTATGATCCTTATCTTCTGTCGCCGTGCATAAACCGATCGGTTTCGACCGTTTGCCATGTTCCACCCTCTCGTTTGACTTATTGAAAATATGAAATTGAAAAGAAGTTTTTAGAAACTTATTTTAAGAATTAAAGAAATGAAAACAAAATGCAGATTTACAAGAAATAAATTTAAATCAAATGCTAGATAATTCTATTATTTTTTGGATTCATACTCAATTGAGCGACAAGGAAAAAGAGAGAGCAGGAGAGGGGCAAGAACCGGCTCACTTGGTTTTTACAAAGGACTTGGTTACTATATGCCGCCTAACCTAATTGGTTGCACTTCCTGTGAAAAGAGAGAGAGTTTGAAGAATGGACACGGAGCATTTTCTTTATAATATTAGTTCATGACTTTTATGTTTGTGTTTCTATTAACGGTTAATTTAGAAAAAAATAGAAGGCTGAAGTGGTTTCTTATAAGTTTGATACTTAAAGGCACATACCAATTTCCATATCTACCTGTATGTGAAGTGTTACATTTTCACTTAAAAAAATGAGATGGACAATATGGCCACGAGATCTATATCACTACTAAGTGAATATCCATTTTTTATATTAATATACATCCAGCCATACTTTCCTTTGTTACCTTTCCTATATAAGTACCTATTTTGAACCAATAGATCAGCAAAAACATGAAATTTTGAACACTTATCCTAGCTTTTGTTACTTTTGGGTTTAAAATAACGGTCATACTGAAAAGTGAAAACACAAAAATAGTGAGGAGCAATGCATGACTGTACAAACAAGGAGAGTTGTACAATGAGTTGTGGAACTCATGCATGTAGCTTTGAACATTCAAGAATGTATGGTGCTAAGGTTGAAGAACATGGCTTTGGATGTCCGGCATTGTGAACCAATGAGCGCTTTATAGTACATAATATATGATACTTTTAGGAGAGAATCATAGTCACTAGAAAATGCTATTCCCTAGTACAAAGGATATGCCTTTCATCAAGCTAGCATACCTAACGGAGCTAGTCCAATCGTACTGAGGTTACTTACAGAAAATATAAAAGAAACACAAAATATAAAAGAAACTGACAATCAAATTATTTCCAGTAGATATGTTATAGGGAAAAATAACTGACCAGAAAAGCATCAAGACAAACACAGCATTTCTGTAAAAAATTATGAAACCAAATAGCCAACACGCTGATAATTCCAGTGCCCTTGAACTAGCAATATCCTTTTCAAGAATCTGAACTGCCCCATTGCAAAATCTGAGGCCATAACGAATTAGATACGATTTCTTCAGCCCTGCTCAATATGGTCCACAAAAGAGCCAATATGGTCCACAAAAGAGCCAAAGGGTATACATAGTTGTTATAGTTGGTATATTTAACATTACAAATTAGATATGATTTCTTCAGCCCTGCTCAATATGGTCCACAAAAGAGCCAAAGGGTATACATTATCATTATCAAGATTGACTTGGCAATTTCCTGTGAAGTAGTAGTTTGCTGTCGTGTTGCTCCTCTACAAAAGGCTGGGGTTGTTGAGCTAATTAAGAGTAGGATCAATGATTTGACGCTGGCTATAGGCGATGGTAGGCTGCTTGTAAAATGTATCTCCACTGCTGAAGAATTTTTAAGTTCATCTGTTTCCTGCATGGACTTGTTCATTTTTCTGGGTGTCTTTACACTGACAAATGCTTGCATCCCTTCTGAGTTATGAGGAATAAAGCAACTGGGTTCAGGGATGGCGGCAGTATAGTGGTGGACTGATTCTTTCCTCCTCAGATTAGTCTTGATTCAGTTGATTGCTGATGTGTGCATGATTTGCAGTGTTATCTTACAGTGACTATGTCAAAGTGTTCATTGATTCTTGTGGAAAAAATTTTTCGTTGTCCAACCTTAGAGAGTTACCCTCGTTCATCTATGGTCACTTGCTGACCAGAAAAGCATCAAGACAAACACAGCATTTCTGTAAAAAATTATAAAACCAAATAGACAACACGCTGATAATTCCAGTGCCCTTGAACTAGCAATAACCTTTTCAAGAATCTGAACTGCCCCATTGCAAAATCTGAGGCCATAACTGCTTGGCCCCCCTCCTGCCCAGATATCCCAACGCCAACGTCAGCCATTTGGATCATTGAAACATCATTTTCCCCTGTAAGTGACCATAGATGGAAGTATGATTCTCATTATGATTTCTTCAGCCCTGCTCATTAGAGAGTTACCCTCGTTCATCTATGGTCACTTGCTGGGGCAAATGATGTTTCAATTATCCAAATGGCTGATGTTGGAGTTGGGATGTCTGGGCAGGAGGGGCGCCAAGCAGTTATGGCGTCAGATTTTGCAATGGGGCAGTTCAGATTCTTGAAAAGGTTATTGCTAGTTCATGGGCACTGGAATTATCAGCGTGTTGGCTATTTGGTTTTATACAATTTCTACAGAAATGCTGTGTTTGTCTTGATGTTTTTTTGGTAAGTTACTTTTCCCTATAACATATCTACTGGAAATAATTTGATTATCAGTTTCTTTTATATTTTGTGTTTCTGGAATCAGAACCTTTACAAATTCAAAGTGTTATATTTTCTGTAAGTAACCTCAGTACGCTTGGACTAGCTCCGTTAGGTATGCTAGGCTTGATGAAAGCCATATCCTTGGTATACATACAAACTTCCATGAATTGTTTTATCGTGTGATTCAATTAGTCCAAACCCCCAAATCCAAGTATACATACAAACTTCCAAGAACTAGAAGGAACCCACGCACCCACGCACTGTGTATTCCGGGAAGCCTCACTGAAGGAGTCTCTTTCGGGAATTCCAGAGCCATAAGGTCGTCTTAAGAAACGAGTCAATTTTTCATGTTGAATGACCCAATTTTTTACTCGGCCTAAAGTAAACTTCTGCTACAGCTAAACCCCAAATATGTGGTAGGGGCGGAGATTTCTTATAGAATCCAAAAAGATAAATAAAAATTATTTTTTTGAGCCTTCCTTTCTCTCTCTAAAAAATATAAAAAGCCAAAAACCAAATACTTGGGGGATTGTGAAATGTCGGGTGATTAGGATAAGCGTATATATATACATCTCCCAAACCGCTCCCCTGGGGCGCCTCAAAATCGGTTTAATTGGGAGTAAAAATTATAAAAGAAGAAAAAAAGAAAACACCGGAAACCTGCATGGCCCCCTACACCTGGCATTCGGAAGTCCCAATTCGTCGCTGCTGCCTCATTCAGCAGTGATTTGAATCGGTTCACCAGAGATTCAATAAACTGATCCGATTCGAATCCTCAGGTTCAAGCGGATTCATTTTTTATACTATTCACATAGATGATTTTAATGCTATGATAAAACATATAGATGCCCCAACCCTTCTTCACGTGCAGACTTTACACATTACTGTTGCCTAGGGTAGAAGACTGGCTAAACAAGTAAATAGAGGTCGTATGATGTTTTTATATATAGGGTACTTATTTAGAAAAATCTAATTTCGAATTCACGGATCTCCTTGGTTATTTACTTCACATCTACTCTAGATCTGATGGAATGTCATATGAATCTGATCTGATTTCATAATTAGTTAGACATTTTTTTCATACCTAATTTTTTAAAATAATTCGATCAGTTTCCCTTTTTGGCCTCTGATCATTTGGAAAAATTCAATCACATATATATCCAAATCCATTCCATTGACATTGTTTAGAAAAATAAAAAAAATTGAAAGGTAGGTAAAATAAATTAATTTGAAGAACGATTGAACACCCAACGACGTGAAAGAAAGCCCTCTCCCTCTCTCCTTTTTTAAATCCAACAATTTATAGCAATATCGGGCCCCACACAAACACAGAAGTGCAGTCAATGTAGTAGGGTTCCGAAGGCACCAAAAGCGATGGATGAAGAGGTGCCTATAAGCAACTTTCGCATCACAACCTCCAGCTATGATCCCTATCTTCTGTCGCCGTGTACAAACCCACCGGTTTCCACCATTTGCCATGTTCCACCCTCTCGTTTGACTTATTGAAAATATGAAATTGAAAAGAAGTTTTTAGAAACTTATTTCAAGAATTAAAGAAATGAAAACAAAATGCAGATTTACAAGAAATATGAGATGGACCATTTCCAATATGGCTACGAAACTTAAAAAAATGAGATGGACCATTTCCAATATGGCTACGAGACCTATATCACTACTAAGTGAATATCCATTTTTTATATTAATATACATCCAGCCATACTTCCTTTGTTACCTTTCCTATCTAAGTACCTATTTTGAACCCATAGATCAGTAAAAACATGAAATTTTGAACACTTATAAAAGTGAAAACACAAAAATAGTGAGGAGCAATGCAAGGAGAGTTGTACAATGAGTTGTGGAACTCATACATGTGGCTTTGAACATTCAAGAATGTATAGTACTAAGGTTGAAGAACATGGCTTTGGATGGCCAGCATTGTGAACCAATGAGCGTTTTATAGTACATAATATATGATACTTTTAGGAGAGAATCATTAATGGTAGCTAACCAAATATGTGGGGAGAAATATGAAAATAAATCTTTTTTTTATTTTTTTGAAACAGAGAAAAATTGTAAACTTTGGATTGCATGATCTTCCCTTATTATGACAATCGATATTGTCCATTTTTTAATTTGTTTTTTCCAATCCTTTATGATTAATGTCCATGAGTGTCAAATTTGATTATCTGTGTTGCCAAAATAACTCAATAGTACTTATCCTGGCAGAAGAATTACACATTGGTGCCACTCAAAAGGAAAACAAAATTTAAAATATTAATGCGCCTTAGTCAATATTTTTTGGCTCCGTCTTCCGGTGGCCCTACTTTTATTGCCAAAAGAATTGAACTCAC
>JAANDH010001116.1:0-12114 GCA_011799765.1 Nymphaea thermarum
ACGCATCAAAAAGATGATCGTGAGGTTCCCTTATGCTTGGATTTATACACTATCATAGGAAGGAGGAGTTACAGAATTTTCGCAATCCTTCCTTGATTTTCTTGTTTCTATTTTTTCTCTCTTTTTTGATAACGGATCATTACTGCTTTCCTTTTCTCTGGATGATTCATCGTTGCCATGATTCTTGCCTAGATTTTTGGTTTCAGCGATTTCTGCAGTGGTTACAGTTTTGCTTGATTTGTAGTGATCGTCTTGATTTCCCTCAATCTCTTGGATGCCTTGATTGATTGCGTCCGATCCAGCGAGGTTAGTTGCCTTTTTGCTAGATTTGCCATGATCCTCGTTGCTGGTTGGATTGACGCATGCCTTGGACGGTGGATAGCTGCAATTGCCAGTAGCTTGTATGTTAACAAAAATTCACCACACTTTTGCCACTGGCTGCTTGCTGCTGCCAAAGAGAGGCCACCTCCGCCGCTACTCGCTGTCAGCTCTCTCTCTCTCTCTCTACACCTCGAGCGTGCTCTAGGTGAGTACTATCCGGTTTTTTTCTAAGGCGAGTTTTTAAATAGTTGGATCATTTATGAATTCTTTATATTACTTTTTGTTGATATAGTTATTATAGTTGTTTTTTTTCCAATTTTCTTATTTTTTGTATAAAAATATGAAGCTTATGCTTCAACCAATGCCTCGCTTCGCCTTACCACACAAGAGGCTCAATGCTTCACCTCTTACAACATTGATGGGAAGCACAACTCTTGGATCCCTCTGCTCATCCCCCAACTTGAACAACTTCCTAAGTAGGAACCCAAAGCACCTGCCAACTCCACCTGCCCTTTATCTCTCCCATTAACCCTTGACCTCCACGATCACACAATCATAGAGAGGAGAGAGAGAGAAAATCATCATTTGATGCTGTTAAGTCAGCTCTATCATTCCTATGGTTTTCGCCTTTCAGAAGTAGTTGTTGGTTGTATGGGTTCTAAATTAGGGCGTTCTTGCTACTTGCGGGCTTGTTTGGATTTCCATGCGATGCTAAATGCTGACAAAGATGCTTTCAGAGGCCAAGTCAGGATTTATTTTGGGACTATTCACACACACACATTTTTAGACACAATATGATAAAAAAGTTTAAATATATTTTCAAAATACCTAATGAAACATTACATATTCACAATTTATCTCATATGCTAACAATACATTCTAACACATCAAAACACATTAATCCCTGTCCTAAGAATATCTTCTCGACCATATAAATAACAAAAAATGTTACTTAATTAGAAAAAACAGTTTCTTATCATTTCCATTGAACAAAAGTTACATATCTTCAATCTTTATGTAATACACCTACACATTAACAAACTTCAACAAAGATGCCCAACACTGTCAACTTAGAATAGAGGTAGAGAAATGTAACCAATCATAAGCCGAACATCAAAATTTCCTTGGGAAAAAAGGATCAATCAAACCAAATATAATATATGAAGAAACCAGTCAAGAGAAACAAATGCAATTGAATAAGACCTCAAATTGAAACCAATTAGTCAAGCTTATTACCATAGCACTGTAATGGGTCATGAATGAAATTTTGCAATCTACAAGCAACAACTACATATGTGAACAACAAATGGAATCAAAGAAAACCCGCAAATTAAAGCCAAAAGGGATGTCAAACAAATAAAGCTCTCAAGTTGAACAAAAAGGCAGCAACCAGATAGGGCAAATAAATGCTCAAATGAAAAATAAGGTTTTGCTATTCATTTGAACTGTAAAGCAATCTCCTTCCTTTTCTATATGTACACATTTCTTGTGAATCTAATACTTTTGGAATGAAATTCTAAACAAATTCAACAATATATAAAAAATTTAATATTCAATTTTCTTTTCAGTAATGAGAGATCCTTATTTTGACAATAAAACCTGACTCATTCTTTTGAGACCAGTTTACATATGTCAAAATGACAGCATACTTGGTACATATTAAACACCAAAATACCCAATGACCCCAATGAATATGCTGTCCAGCAATGGCTGAT
Organism: Nymphaea thermarum; assembly: GCA_011799765.1. NCBI lineage: Eukaryota > Viridiplantae > Streptophyta > Magnoliopsida > Nymphaeales > Nymphaeaceae > Nymphaea > Nymphaea thermarum. The sequence goes on from JAANDH010001116.1 coordinate 2,037, forward strand.
AAGAACCCCAATTACTTTTAGAATTGCATGGATAGAGTCACAAAATGCCAAAATTATCAAATGGAAGCTATAAGCATGCATGTTAAACCCCCAATAAAATCTGCAATGCGGCAATAGCTAATCAAAAACCCCAAGTCAGGGCAAAAAAAAAAACTGCAATTAGAAAGGGAAAATTAACACACAAAAGTTGAATCAAACAAAGAAGGAAAGGGACTAAGAGAGAGAAACTTACAGTCTGGTGTGGCCTGCACGACAATGGCTGATGTCTGCTAGTTTTGAGAAATCAATGACAACTGGCAACTATTAGCTGATTACTATCCAACCTTTGGCAAACCAACCGCTGGCGGAAAACTACTCCTTCCCCCAACAAACCAAAATCCTACCCTTCCCGCTGTATGTTTCAAATGGATGAAAAAATGTAAAAGAAGAAGGGAGAGACTCAGGCAATCGGCATTTCAATGTCTTCCGGTGCTCTGCCAGTCGTCTAGTAGAAGAGAGAATCAGGCTGCCAACCCTCAATGAAAGGAAGCAGGTACATGAGTAAGATATGAAGGCAAAGGTGATAGAAAATTGCTCAATAGTGAAAAAGTGAATCTCGTGTGAGCTATGAAAGAGATTAAGGAAAAAGTAAAGGTCCTTAATAGTGAAATATGGCGCACTATCCACTAACAGAAAAAAAGAATGCTTAACCAGTTCTGTTCATCATTGAATTAGATGAAAATACAAAAGCCAAAGGCCAGCTGAACTCTTCTGTGGCTTTATGACAATACAACTACCAGTGATAACATTCAGTTCATGCACTGACTACCTATCAGGGCACAAGAAACCTCAGTTTCAACATTTCTCACAGCTACCTAATGGAAACCACGATCAAAGAAGATGAGGAAATAAATTTTGCTCAAATCGAGGACTGCCAATTGCAGACCATGTCCCTGCATTGATACCATTCTATATCCCCGTATGATAGTTGGTTGGACCTTGTTCCCAAATGTGGCCATGAACAAGACCATAGGTTGCCTTAGAAAGTTGAATTAGCGGTCTCATTTTTATAGTGGTGAAATTTTCAATAAGGTGAAACTTTTGTGGTGCAACACTAGAGGTGTGAAAGAAATTTTAACAAAAGAAGTCTCTTATAACTACACCAATTGAAATACATAAAAAATCTTACAAAATATACAAACTGAAAAAGAAAATGACATGCAAAACCAGCTCCTAGTTCTTATTGATTTCCTGAACTAAATAAGCACCACTTCAGGTCTTCAATTAGGCTATAAAGACTAAGTTTCACACATAAAGGAAAGGAGACCAAGTTCTTCAGAGAAATGTGTGTGTGTGTGTGTGTGTGTGTGTGTGTGTGTGTGTGCGAGAGAGAGAGAGAGAGAGAGACTGAGGAACAAAGAGAGATACAAACAATATAACATGATAGGAGAACAAGAAATCAAAATTTCATGAGAAAAAAACTGTCCAACATTAATGTGCCTAGTTTTACAAAATGTATACAAAAACAAAAAAAATTATGTAATATCTAGCTTTCACTAATTGAAATATTGTCAACTACTGCCCCTGATGATTTAGTACCATCTCCACCTTTATATCTTCATGTACTCCAATTTCATTCATATGCTCATGTCCATCAACATTGCACACCAAAGTTTGCTAGCAATATCTGAGAGAAACAACAATCATTACCCCAAAAACACATATATGCATCAAAAAATCGCAACTCAAGTAAACATCACAAAATGAGTATATGCATAGATGCTGCCAAACAGAAAAGAAAAGCAATTCTATCTCTACAAAAGAAAAATCTTTTCACCGACCTATGGAAAATATAATGTCGGTGAAAGTTGAATTTTACCAGCGTTCGAAACCAAATGTAGGTAAGTATGAATTTTCACTGATGCCAACAGAGGAGTCAGTTAAAAGCAGCCTTCACCGACGTGTGGAGCTATTCTGTTGTTGAAGTTAAAGCTTTACTAACATCTAGTTTGGATGCAGGTAAAAGTGAAGAAAACCATACATTTTTACCAATGCATAATGGTTCTCGTATCGATGAAACTTTTCAACGTTGAAGATTACCAATGTCCAGCTGACTACGTCAAAAAAAGGTGCATGTGTCAATCTAATCTTTACCAACGCGTGACTTTCTCTGCGTTGTTGAAATGTATCTCTATCGGAACATTACTGACACGAGCATCACATGTCGCAACAACCTCTACTTTGATCAACATGTTGACTCTAGACGTCGCTAATGTCTTATCAACAATGCACCTCAAACGTCAGTATTGTTTACCACGTTAATATTACCGACAATTTTAAGTGATGTCTTTACCGACATGTTGAATGCGTCAGTAGAGGCTTCCCTAACTTATTAACTCTGCCTGAACCCTTCCTCTCCTTCCTTCTTCTTTCCTCTTTTCTTTTCTCATTTCGTTCCTCCCACCAGAAATTTTTAGTGATTTTCTAACGAGCACTTCTTCTTCATCCTATTTTTTGACTGCTTGGAGCTTGAAAAGGTTGGTTCCACAATCTACTCTCACATTTTTTCTAATTCTATATGATTTGAAGTTATAACATGCTTGTAGGATACATATCCAAATTTTTTAGGTGACGTATCGCTGTTTTGTTGTAACATTAGGCCGTGGAACTTTGTAAGATTATTTGTTGAACTTAGTACCTTCAATTTAATATATTAATTGCATAAAATCTCCACATAATCACAAAACCCTCAATTTTTCTCTAATTTTTGTCATCGCTAGATTTCGGCTTATTGTGGCTAGATTTCGGCATCAAATTTGGACCATGTCTAATTAAATATACATATACTTATTCGCAAAATATTAGTTTTTGTTGGTTATCATTTGAATGCTTTTTTGGATGTTTGGATGTTTCTAGTCCCTAGCCTTTTTATCCACTCACCAAGTGTTCGACAAATTGTTTGAACAATGGAAAAGTTACATTTTTCTTGAGCTGCTTGTTTTGTAGTTATTTATGAATGATGTCTCATGTTACATCACTGTATGATGCAATAAATCTTTTGTTAATGATAAATGAGTTAGTGATAAGATAATATTTATGTTGAATATATGTCAAAGGCATCATTGTTTGACATTGTTCGAAAGGTGTAGAATTATCAAAATAAAATGTTTAAGTACTTGTTTGAAAGGTTGCATGACGAGCTATATAGCCATGAGTTGTACATCATCTTTCCAAGCTAATATGTCATTAGAAGATTTAACTTTAGACACTCTAAGTAGAAGATTTCATGTTCGTGTAAGAAATGAACATAATGATACTTTCCTTGAGTACTGATTCATCTGTTTACTTGGATTGAAAATTAGCATTGTAGATCTCCCAAGAGTTAGTTTTGAAGTTGTCAATGACAATGTCCAGATGTGGATGAGTGATTGAAACCTACAATTATGTTTAATATAAGATAGAATTGTTCGAATTGATAGCAAGAATAGTCAGATCTAGTACTGAAGAATAACATTTTAACTCAGTTCTGGTAGACATGCTCGAAGTAGTTAGAAATGATGATCATACATGAAAAAATGAAGAATAAGGGACTATATCCCAGAAATGGTTTCTCTAACACTAGAATTCAAGCTTGAAAGCTAGAAATCGAGCTGAAAATGCTTTGTTGATATGAAAAAAAATCTATTGGAAGTTTGATCAAGTCGGCAAGTGCTCTAATGACAAAAAATGATGGAAAAAAGAGAAATGGGCTATCTTGATTATTTTTTTATCAAAAGTAAGGTAGTAAACTTGTTATGAGTGTTCCTGATGACTTGTAGAGATGAAAATTAACCCTAATTGTTCATGGGTAAGACAATTTTTGAGATTTTAGTAATTGTTCTCTAATTAAGAAAAAAATGGGGAAAATGGTTATTTTTCAAATGGCAACAACTTAGGGGGATTTGGGTTTTGTTGTACCTAAAGTATATGATTTGATCTGGTGTAGCTCGTAGCTCATGGATTTGAGACCAATTCAAAAGTTCCATTTATGAGAGGGGTAATGGTGATTTTGACCTCTGTAAATTTGGGGTGTCTACTCATGAATCTGTAAGGATTTAGAAGTATTATGTCTTGAGAGGAAAGTTGTAATCATTGTAAATTCTTTAGCAAATAGCAAAATGACAATTGATAGATAGGCAAGGGGAGAGTGTCATTGTCCCTTTGGGTCTGTAATGAAGAATTCCAAGCAGGCATAAATGTGATGTATGTCTATCTTATCAAGGTAATAGCTTGTGGTCTTTTGTGTCCTTATAAACCATGTGATATCTAACAAAGCAAGACATACAAAATAGCAAGCTTCATAGTACTCTTCAATAAGGATTTTTCCTCCCAGATGGAAGTTGACCCGTTAACAAAAGAAAACAAAAGCAAAGGGATCAAAAGCAACAAAATCAAGAGGAAAATCAAAAGCCAAATCTACAAGAAAGCAAAAAAGAGAAAACATGAAAATAAAAAGGAAACAAAATCATACCTACAAAGAGATGAAGGGCATGAGAGCTGAATTGATAGGAATTTGAATGGTAAAATCTTTGTGTAGACATGTGATCTAGGGTCAGTATCTACTTCGTTTTATGGTTTTTGAAGAAGCCAAGGATGATTTCTTTACATTCATATTTTGAAAATTGAAAGGTATGTCTTCTAAAAATTCAACAAAATTAATGTCAAATAAATCTAATGCTTATAACATATGGTGAATAAATGAAGACCCATGTTTGATTGGACAACATGAGCACCCATCTTTATAGCTTACATTGATAATTTATGAGTGCTTTCAAATAAAAAAACTTGACATTTTTTGTTATGTTTCTTGACTTGTTGGGCATTGTTGAAATTAACCCAATCCCTTTTTTATCTTGACAAATATTTTCTCTTCTGTTACCTCATTGTTGGTCAGTTCATGGAATGGACAAAACCCCTCAAACCTAGATTATGCCAGTGAGGGTGATGAAATTCTCGACATTCACCTTTATCTCAGGAGAGGTATATCATTCCTTATAAAGAACTTAAACATGAGCCGTTATTCCAGTTTAGTCCAACATTTTCAATCGTACACTATTTATCAAAATTAGGGCTTAGTCTATCATTGAAAACATTTAGTTTGTTTTTTCAAAAGCACTGGTATCTTTTACACTAGGGCATTTTTGAAAAGTTTTAGCTATAGAAGTTGCAAGGTTTTTTTTTAAGTCCATGCCTTCATCTAATTTTTATTTTAATTTTTTTGCAACAAAAAATGTTGTAAATAAACCCATTTTTCTTATTTACCAAAGTAGGGGAGAAATTCCCTTGCTTAAACCTGTTTATGGTTTTATTAAGATTTCTGATAGAAAAAGGTGAAGTTCCCTTCCTTCAACTGAGTTAACTTGAACATGAAGTTCTATTTAAAATTTTCTTAATAGAGAATTTCCAATGCAGTTTACATATTCCTGAGGCAAAAGTGGTGGAACTTCGATGCATCCAATCCATTTTACAATGAATAGCATTAGGTAGATGGAGCATGCCCCTTTATCACATTTTCAAGTTAAAATTTTGAAAGTTTCATGAACAAGTTTTGAATATAGGTTTTTTACTGTATAGAAAATTTGGAGCATTTATCTTTGCCACTAAACTTGATTATTAACTGACGTAGTATCAAAGTGGGTATCTTTGAATACCTCAAAATTTCCACTCCTAAACATACCATTTCACTCTCAGTTTGTTTGTTTTGGACCCATTTTCAGGCATTTTCTAATTATTTTGAAGTCATTGTGGTTCTTAACGATAGGTAGTCCTAAACAACCTTGCCTTAACCCCTCTCAAGGATTCACCACTCAAGGCATAGCAAAACCCTAGGTCAACCCCATGCTATTTTACCACTTTTTCTTGGAGCCCTAGGAAAACCATGACAATTGACCAACCTGGATATATTAACCTAAGTTGGCCTTGTTTAAAGCCTGGTTTGAATCCTAGTAGTATCATTTATGGTTTATTGGATGTTCTGCTTGGCTCATTTTAACTTAATCCAACTTAATTGAGCTTAGCAAACACTACTTTTTCAGAAATGGTAGGTTTCTTTCAAATTCATCATAGATATAGTTGCTTTGACTAAGTAACTACATTGTTATATTTGTGACCTTATTCTCTCATCATATATTCCCTAATTTTGTAACCTACCAAATGACCACATGCTTTGTTTGATGTTGCTTCTTAGTGAGTTAAACAATAAATTTAAGTAAGAGGTTGATATTGAATGTAATAAGTATCAGAATAAAAAGTATGTATGACACAAGCAAGAACGAAATATAAGGTAAAGAATGTGGCATTTTATTGTCTATGAACTATGCGGTTATCTGCTGGTGTTCTCTGATGGTGAGAGTTAACTATTTCTAGACAATATTTTGGATATGTTATTGCTGGTTGTTTTATCCCCTAGCTGATGTACCTTCTTCTCATGGTACTTGTCAATAAGATGTTCCAAGTGCAACTAAAACTATAGCTGTAACTCTAGCCTTATTGGAGAATTATCAACATGTGGTTCTAGTTATTTTCTAATTATGTTGTGACACATACTAAAATATTTGACTTGATGAGGTTCTCTAATTTAACTATTACTAGGTTTTCCAATCTATGTCCCTTTTTGAAGGACAATACTTAATTTTTCTTTCCTATAGTCTCGCCAATATGTGGTCTATTGGTCTTTCCTTTTTCATTTTTGTCATTTTAGCTTTTAAATACCAAGGCCTAAAGTTAGGAAAATATGATGTAGGTTTGCACGGGCATTTATGTGTGATACATGTTCATGTTGAGAGCTGTGTATTCCTGGCAATATGAAATAGGGGAGATGAGTGACATGTTCTATGTCTATTGGCTTCTCTTGTTCGGACCTTGATGCCTTGAATAGTACCTGCCAAACAGTGTCCATTATTGTAGCAAGCAATGTCCTAAAAGACATGCCAGTAATCGGTTGTATCAATTAGATTGTTAATTGGACAAGCATCCAACCTTTGTCTTGCAGGTTTAATTTTCGCATATAGCAAGCTGACAATAAGGATATGAGAGCTTTCAAAATGAAAAATTTAAGTGACCTGTTGTTCCCAGGGGTTCATTCTTCTATCTCCACTTCCAAATAGACAATGAAATGTGATTTCTTCCAAACAGAAGTGGACCATATTTCTGATGGGTTCTTGTGTCAATCTCCGAGGGCAAGTCTATCTACCCACTTCAGCAGTAAGGGGCTTGCTGCATTTAATGTCATGGGTGGACCTGTAGGAAGACTTTTGATGTTATGTGGTACAAAATCATTTTGTTTTGGATAATTGACTTCATTTTTGTGTGGAATGCTATTTTTGACACTCTTTCAGATTTTAAATACTCCCTACAACTTTGCTCTAGTGGCTTATGAAGTGTAACTACCCAATTTTAGTTGTACGAAGTTCAGAACTTGTAGTCATGTCACTTTGGCTGCCATTTTGGTTGGTCTAGTTCAATTTCATCCAACCAAGTTCAATTGATCCCTATCGTGCTTAAGACATCTCAGTCACACTGAGACTAATTTAACCCTATCTCAGTTTCCTATCAATTCACTCTGGATGTTTGAGCTCAATTTTAATTCATTTCTGCTATGCTGGTGACAACTTCTTTGTGAATGAATCAAAGCAACCTAACTCAGCTTAAGTAAACAATCCCCTATTGCAGTGCAATTTTAGTTTTACATATCCAATAACCTTATGTACTTCACTCAGTCAGTCACTTTACTCCTATTTATGCCTAGAGATTGTTTGAACTCTATTTTCATTAGAATCCTATACTTTCTTGATTGAAGACGGTTTATAAGCTACAGATATAGGTTCCTCAAGCTCAATTTTCAAAAGTTCAACTTCAAACTTACCAAGCCAGTCTTTTTCCCAATATATTCAAAATTTTCCTATTTGTAGTAGTTTATTTTTAGAAGATCATGATGTTTGTTAGAGCCATCTAAATCAAACCCTAACGAACCAGTGGACCATGACCTAGCCCAATTGACTCACCCAAATCCAATTGATTTTAGAAATCTGTGCCAAGAATAAGATGGACATTTCATTTTAGTCATCTAAAGGTGGTTTGGATTTCATTTTGTTCAACAATTTCTCAAATTTTCCATATCCTGCATGCCCAATATCCTACTTTTACTTTACTCAACCCATGTGGGACCATGGCTTGAGGGTGCACACTATTGAATTCAATGGCCCTAATCAAGTTGAGCCTGAACCAACCTATCTATAATCTATTTAAACTCTCACATGAGTCAAATTGAGCGTAGCTATGTCCATTGAATTCAGGTTGTTACCCCAGGTCCGGCCTATTGAGCTCAAGTCGACCAAACAAGCCTAATTTAAACCTAACTCTTCTTCAAAGTCAGTTTGAGCGGAGGTTCAACCCTAGCTCTACCCATGTTCAATTTTACTGTTATTATTTTTGGATCTATGTGTTCATCATATTCTGTATATTAGGAATTGTATTTTGCATCAGGTTGTTTCTGAGTTAAAGAAATATAGCATTAAGGACCATTCATTTTTTAAGCACTTTAACATATCCATATGATATGTTCAACTTTGACAAGGTTGGTCAACTAAAAAATTATACGTTGGGCAGGTTGTTCTACATATGAACGTAATTTCTACACTTCCTACATTATAGACCCTTGATTATGAAATCTCTTATATAATCTACATATAAAACACTAACTATAGATAAAAAAAATTGTCTTTCACAAAATAATCCATAGATCATCCCCTAAATAATATTTGCAAATGGTTGTTTGTGTTGATGTGATATAAGCAAAGGCATCTAAAAACTAACTATCCTTCATTTTCTGCCAATGTCTTAGACCAAAAAATAGTGTATTACTAGTTAATGTGATAATTTTTGTATTTTAATTACTAGTTCAAATTAAAAATAAAACATTTGTACAAAACATCTATGAATCTTATAGTGCTAAATTTATATATGAGGCCTAAATCTCATAATATAGTTAGTAACAAAAGCTCCCAAGGAACTCAATGTATAATCTATGACAATTGTGCTTGCATATAAAGATGGTTTGTTATTCTAGGATTAGTTTGACAAAAGATACATAAGTGGCATCTTCTGGTGATGTCTTTTTCCCAATTTGTGAGAACTTATCAAATATCAAGGAAAGTGATAGGTCAAGGGTTCTATTTTCAAGTGTTAGTGGATATCGGTACTGAGTATGACCAGGCATGGCCTCCCTCAGTACATAGCCATTGGTTATGCCAGAAAATCTAATAAAACAAATTTTGAAAGTTTTTGGATTTAGAAATAAGCCCTTTTCTATTATAAGTTAATGATAAACAACCATATGGTATTCTCGACTATTATATATAATCGATAGATCATTAAGATAGACCAAGTCCTGCAGTTGTAGTTATGTATTTGTTTTGGTTTTCATGCATCTTATAAAACTTGAAAAGCTTTATGCTTCGTACTATATGCAACTTTTGATAGCCAATTAATGATTGTGGGAGTTGCGTTTGTTCTATCAAGACAATGTTATTTTATGTGGGTACTTTCTTTCATCAATTTTGAATTAGAATTTCTGGTTCAGAGCTGCAAGAGTATAGGAAATGGTGTTTTGTCTCTTGAATTTTTTGCAGATGGTAATGTTTTTCCAATTTATCAGTTTTATGTAATTTGATGAAAAATGTAACATTAAAATATATTTGTAGTTATAATTGACCATCAAACCTATAAATCTCACAAGATATTGGCACATTCTTCGTCTCAAGTGCACCTAAAAGCTGCATAAAATGTGTGCCTTGTGAGTTATGGAGAATTCTTATAGCAGATCAAAGGGCTTTCACACAAAAGTTGCAGCTGTAGTACTGACATCATACTGTATATCCTCAAACCTGGTTTCTCATTCTCCATGTCTGTAATATATTTGCTCTCACATGTCTAGAATGCATGGTTAACCATTTGTTGCATGAAGGTTACTTGAGAAGTGACTTCCATCTTGTAGGTAGGTTCCATTTAAATAGATGTGCCTAGGTCCTCCATCATATAGAGTATTTGTTGCTAGAGACAA